>ML782254.1:321849-335835 GCA_009831015.1 Picea engelmannii
TTGTGTTTGTATCCATCCTTCAAATAGAACTTGAAATCCTGCTTTTTTAGAGCCGTGGTTTTGAACCATTTTTGACCAGTCATAGGTAACCCTGTAGCTTCTGCAATAAACTTCTCGTCCACCTTGATTTCCACAGAACCCACTCGAGCTCTGTTGCCATCGAATGACATTGCGAAGGCCTCAGCTGTGGCTTGATGACACCCACTTTGCAACCTGTTCACGAATTCCATGCAACCTACGTTTGAAAAATGTCTTTGAACCTCGGGATGTGATTCCAGAAAAGATAGATTGCTGAGTTCTCGTTTTAGCAAGAGGCCACCACGTTTTTTTACCATTTTGCAGCTCTGTCACTCGGCCACTGTGATTTCTGTAACCTCTTTGGTCGAACCCTTGTTCTGTGCTGCTGAAAGCAGTCTCGGCTTCGACTCCGTGCTGGGTGAATGCAAACTTTGAGTGTAATTTGGAAACAATCCTGTGATATGCCGATTCTATCTGATTTGATGGTGTCGGGCCTTCTGATCCTCTTCTATACCTGCGTCGCCGAATGCAAATTTTCCATTTCGGGTGTGATGATAGCTGCGTGTGGGTTCTGGAAAGGTTTCGGATCACTGTCATATCCTGGTACACAAGCTTGAACTTCCATGATTGCCCGCTTACACCAGCGCATGTCTCGGATCTTGTTGTGACGTGGGGGTGATCACCTCATCATTTCGTGCATGCGTGGATAATGAGCACGTGATCCGTGCTTCATGCAGCTACGGTGTTTGGAGAACATCCCTGCCATCACGCTCGCTTGCCACTTTCATCAGCACGCGAACTCTTCAGAAACCCCTGTTAGCTGCGGAAAGTGAATACTTTCCACAGCGCACCGTTTGATAGGAAACTCACCTTAGCCGCGGAAAGTAAAACAACATACCACATCATTTGAAAAACGTTCCTTAGCGCGAAAGTAGGTACTCTCCACAGCGTGCCACGTGCGAACGGTCAGTCGAGCCTTTCGCGCTTTGTCACTTTCCACAGCGCCTTTAACTGATGAAACGACGTCCTTAGTTGTTGAAAGCTATCGCTTTCCACAGCTATCAATGAACCTTTTGATATTGGTTAGCTGTTGAAAGTGAGTCAAACCAAATTTACAAAAAGAAACCTCGTGGGCTTCATTGATTTTCAGAATAAAAGCAAAAACCTAAACTTGCATCCAAATAAACTAGGAATAATTTGAAGTGACAACCTAACACCTAAAGGAAAAACCAAAAATTGACAAGTTTATTTGAGGAGTTAACAGAACGTATCGAGGATAGAAGAGATAAACAAACCGGATTTCAGGGTCTTGAGGCTGGATCCGCTAAGATCCACCATGTAAACGGATCGCGTGCTGCTGAAACGGATCCTGTACCAGCTATCCCTCACATGCTATATCCCAAGAAAATAATATTAGCGTTTTAGGTACAATGGTGGAAGAAACCGTGTGGATGACGTTGCAGGGATTACTTGTATCTAGCCAACGAACCACTGTACACTGATGTGCTTATTGTATATTTTCACCATTTATGACATACAACAAATCACCATAACACTGGCGATCTAGTTGCTTTATATAACCATAACGCTACCCATGAAATCTCGTCATCATAGATTGAGAGTGAGCAGTAGAGGAGCAGCCGACATTGTTTGGAGTCCAGGTAGGTTTCCGTTATGAATGCGGAGGAGAGAGAAATAGTGGTAGACATTCATTTCACTTCAGAAAAATACAAAGTTTACGCACATGGTCTCCAAAACCTCCCCAACTGCGGCTTCATGTATGTTCACTCCAACCAATGGACAATCGACTTCTTCAAGTGCTGGTATCAGTCGAGATTAACCTATCCTGTAAAAAATGAGCAACAGATCTTAAACCTTATCAAATTCCAAGAGATATGGAAGAGATTATTGGAATTCATATTCCTGGATATCGAATACTTTAGAGGATATTGCCAGAAAAGCCCAGATTTGAGACAGGTCTGCATCGTTCACGCCAACTGCTACAGAGGAATTGAGCCGAAGCTCCATGATATGGGTAGGCAGGCACGTGCAGAGAGATAAATGTAAGGAGGAAACCACCAGATTCCATATCCACAACTCTTCGGTTGAGAGCGAGAGTGAGAATGATTTCTCAACACAGATCCCAACACTGCAAGTTTGCAATCGAATCTATGAACCAAGTTTTCTTATCACATTTTCCAAACAATATGTCGTGTATTGATGTTTGCTGGTCATAACTTCTTCAAATTATGGGCACATCATTAGATAGATTTATAAAAATGAATATGGTAGTCATGAGATGTCAAAATCCATTAATAAATTCCCATCATCAGTTAGATTTTCCTTCTGTGTAATCGATTCTAGCTCCTTCACTACTTTACTCATGCTCGGTCGATCTGTGGCAGATTCCTCGACTCACTTCAACGCTAGGATTACAAATCTTTCAAGGAATGGAAGAAGGATATTGTGTTATTCTGATCTGATTAGCAAGGGATCTACCAATTATAAAATCCGAGTCAATCCGAATAGCTCTCACACGAATCTGCGGATCTGTTGTAGAGAAATGGGAGATCGAACATAGTTTCTACATAAAAACTGTATAGATTGGTTTCTGGATAACTTAGTTAGGTTTCTCGAGAACTAAATAGATTGTATGTGTTGAAGTTCTTGCATATATAAAAGGTCTTGTACAAGAGGTATATCAAGTCTACAAGAGCACAGAGTTCTTAATAACTTCTTTTCGAAACGTTTCTATGTGGCTTGCTTCTGGCAAGTTTTGTTTTGGATTTTATTTTTATTATTTTTATTTTTTTAAAGATTTTGTTTTTATTCCTAAATAGAAAAATTAAATTAGAAGACTAGTTTAAGACAAAGAAACAATGGTTTAAGAGAAAGAAACATTTATTTTTTTTAGTTTTTGTTTTAATTTTGTATTATTCCTAGATTTAAAAGAGGAATTTAAACAATTTTAAGAAATAAATTTGTTTAGCAAATGGAGATGTAAAATTTGAAACTGAAGCCTAACAATTGGATTGCGAATTTTTTTTCATTGTCAGCAATATCTTTGCGATCGCACGAAGTGCGGAGGAGAGCACACTTATTCTAAAAACTTGAAAATAAATTCCTACCTACACTACGCTAATTAAAAATTAGAGATTAGTTACATGTAATCAAATAGCCAATGTAACCATAAGTGCAACAATAATAAAAATATGTTATCTTTCAATTTCGCAAATAATAATCGAAAGTATATATAATCGTGCGAAATTAAATGTTGAAAGTATAATTTAACAAAATAAAAAGAAAAACTAAATTGATCTAACCTGGTACCTTCTTGAAACCATCGTTCGATAATTATTTCGTAGGCACAGCTTTCACTCCTTAGATCGTGTCACAACTCCTCATTATCCTCCTCGATCTCCTGCTCGCATAATTGTTCGTCATCAGATGTACAGGGTTCTTTGTATGTTGTTTCTTCATTTGCCTCTGGAGGAGCAATTAAACTTTCAGTTGTTGTCAAGATCTCCTCTTCTAGAGAAGAGGATATCCTAACTTTTTCTAGGATCTGAGTGAGATGTTCCAAGATTATACTCATTGTTAAACCATATTGAAAAAGGAGAATGATTTATCATCAAAACATTTGAATTTTAAAACTAAGAAATTAAAACTATTTGTAAAGATAAAACATGCCAAACTTGAACTCGCATTATTGGGACCCTCCTGTCACCAGGTTATCCATTCGCACAAGTTATCCCATCATAAATAAAAAATAAATTTGCATAAATAAAACACACTTTTGCATAAAATAAGGAAAAACACACTTCTGCATAAAAGGGAGAGGACAACCTAACTTTGGAGCAACCCCGCTAAAGTGTATGCTCAGGTTCTTACCTCTCGTCTTACAGTCTTCTCTCCGCCCTTAGGTTGTCTATAAAACCAATCCAAAATCATTAAATAAATATAATTGAAATGCTACCTATTACCATTTACAACTCCCCGACAATGACGCCAAAATGTTGGTGCAATTATATGCATAATATATTACCAATCATAAATTATCAACCGAGATTCATAATCAGTAGAGTTGATGCACTATATGTGCCAATAACAGATAGGTTCCTATGTCTATTTAGTATATCTTAGATAAGAAAATCATTTAGAAACCAACACACTTTTAAAAATAACAATCTTCACACAATTCGAAAGATGGAAAGAAAAACTCATAAACAAGCAAAAGCTCTCGCTCAGGTGATGGACATGTTCATTTATGGCTCATGAAAAGAAAAGATGAACTTTGATTCTACCTCCTGGAGAAATTAAAATAACAACTGGGATGCTCCATTAAAGATCATGTATGGTGAAATATAGAGATCCAACTATTCCTGCATTACCAGACTTTGCAACAAATTCGAATAAACAAAATAACATGAAATCAAAATAACAAATACATGAAATGAAAATCTACACTAACAATTTAGAATAAGCTTACCAAGATGGATCGGTGGCCCTTGTCAATGCCAACATGGAAGCTTTTAGATCAATAGATGATAACTTCTAAGAGAGACAAAATCATTGAATCCAAACTTGCATTAATCTTCAACAGGTAGGTTTACAAAAGGAGTCTCTTCATGAATCCAATCTACATCATAACAATTCTTCTCAAGAACCTATCTCATAACAATTCCCTTAATCTACATAATAATAATTCTCCTCTCCTGAAGAGAGGGCACTCTCTTTTATAGATGAGAAATTTGAAAAGAAGATAAACATCTCATAATTACAGATCCACTTTTCCCTCAACCAATTTCCCATTATTACAAAATATTATCCCTTCAAATCCTCACACATATCTCTCGTATATCTTGGATAAGATATGACAACAAATCTCCATGATCTTCTCCTTGGAATAGGCTTGAATTATCTCCTCAAATCTTGAAATGGTGGAGGAAGTATTCGAGAAGTCTTTTTGAATTAATCCTTCACATATTCCTACACAAGATAAATCTCACACATGTTTGATATATATATGAAAACATGTCAATTTTCTAATATTTAATCACAAATTTTCTTTTAATACTAAAATAAATGATTTGGAAAATAATAAGGTTTAACCCATATTTAATTATGAAAATGGTATCATGAAAGGTTAATGAGGTGGCGAAATGTGAAGAATGATGAAGGGAAAGGTAGATGGAAATATGACATTTCTGAGACTCAACACCGGTCCTCTTCTCTGATGGGATCTATGTATCTGGGACCTTCATTAGAATCCATAGGTGTGATGACCCTAAGGCCATATCCTTCAAACATCCTTCTTATTTTCTTCAAGTCAACAACAATTGAATTATTGACGGCAAAATCAATTCATAACAATGCGAGATAATGACAGCTATCATTGACTATATCAATCACCTCAAAGACCACAAATGTTATGACCATGTCGATGTCCACAGGGACATGCTCTAGTCTTCTGAAGGGGATCTCAACCTGCTGATTGACCATCCTAATCCTAATGGGGGAATAGATCAACTTAAGTTTTCCCATTAATGCCCAGGTCTTCTTCCTCATGACATTGACCTTTGATCCTAAGTCGAGGACCACATAATCTATATCATATTCTTCGATCTGAGCATTCATATGTAGCTCCTTATTTTTCCTTCTCTTTTTGTATACTTGATGTACTACTCTACTCAATAAGGGATCTACCTTTCCTAGGTCATACTATATGATTAAGTTTTGTAGCTCTTGGACAACGCTCTCATATTTTATCAAATTAATGCAAGTGCATAAGAATTCCATTAGCTTACTTGCCTCTTTTCCTTCTAGGGGTGACACAGAATGATCAAATTCCATAGGCATTCCACATTCTCTTAATTTTGGTCGTGTCTTTGATGAAGAACCCTAGTCTCTCCCGAATTGTTTTCTTGCCTCCTCAAACGCCTGTTTCTCTTTCTTTGGATCAAACTCTTATGTCTTCTCCACAAATTTTTTGACTCCTGATTGTTCTATAATGTTCCTTGGAGTCACCCTGTCTTCTCCTATAGAAACGCCTCCTCTAGTGATTATAGAGAATCTGGGATCCTCTACGTGAGGTACTTCACCTTGAATTTTGTATATATCCCTTAACCTTTCATGCATGAGGTCATAGGCCCTATAATCCCTATCATCATGCCCTACTGACTTACAGAACGTGAAATACAAATTTGTGGGTGTCTAAACATATTTTTGCATGTAATAGCATTCATCAAGGCGATGTTTGTTTCTACATACATCGCACCAAGGTAGGGTAGCTTGCTTCAAAGGGCTCAAAGCTCCATATGCCAAGTAATCATGAAATATGGGACAGTTCTCCATGTCATGGCCTTCTGATTTTCATCTAATGCACCAAATATCTTCTCTTTTATCTTTTCTCTTGTCCTTCTTCATATCTTTGACCTATAGAGACAAGCTAGTTAGCTGACTTAAAATTTTACTCATACCTGAGTTGGATTCTCCCATATGGGATGATTCTAGCTTCATGGCAATATCTAGTGCCTCAGTCTGCGAAGAAATATTATGTTTCATTAGAGGAACTCTGATGAGTGGTAAAAGAACAGCAATGAACCATTCCTTATTCTTCTCGTTTGGGATCTGAAAAGTCATCCAACATATTAAGGTTTTAAACCTATGATCAAACTCCCAAACAAGTTCAACTATTCTCTACTTGATTTCTTTTAACTCTATAATTCATTGTGACTCTGACTTGGTTTTACTGAATTATGCAACCAACGCATTCTTGATCTCATTCAACAGTTTAGGCTATGCAATTCCTTGGACAAGTTTCATGTACCAGCTTAGTGCACGGTCTCTCAAGGTAGTATTAAACTGAGCTCTTTTAATAGATTCATTGGTGACATTATTAATACTCCATACAACTTCCCATAGAAACTAGTGTTCATCAGGATCTTCATATCCATCCCCTCTAAAGTTGGCTAACCTCATCTCATCTGCCATATATCTTTCTAGGTTTCCTGACTGAGTGTGCGTTGAACCACTTGTACCAGTGCTCTCAGTGCTCTGATAACTTATGTTACTTTGGCTACTTAATGCTACTAAAAAAACAAGGGGTGTAATAGAACTTACTTCAACAGTTTGCGCAATCCTTGAAGTTTCTCACTCTTCTCAGTGAGGTTTTTCAGTATTCTCTTCTTTGTCCCTAGCGGACTCTGAATGTTCCTCGTTCAACAAATTTTCTTCTTATCCACTGTAGAACCCTTCTTGTTGTGTTGGTTTGTGACTCTGCTCAAACAAGTTCACTAGAGGAACCTCTATGAAGGTCCTCCCACTGCGCGTGCGTCCAACCTATGTGTCGTTGTCACACTCTGAATTCTTGAAAATTAGATTTTCAATCTGAACCACTACTATATCTTCAAGACGTCCTTCTCATGCAATAGCATCTTGATTTTCAACTTCAGAAATTATAAAAAAATTCCTCTTGGTCCCTTAAAGAAATATCTCTCTGCTTGGCTATATGACTCTACTTTGTCAATAGAAAACTCGGTGATATACACTCCAATGGTACTATCAAACTAGTGATATACTTCTCTTGACACGATGTTATAAAATCTCTTTACCTTCTTGATCAACGTCGACATCCAAACAACAGGCAATATAGATCTGATCTCAAATTGGGTGTCTACTAATCTGGCCAGCCACTCTTATAGCTCCTTATGAATCCCTCCAAAGAAAATTGCATGTATATCATTAAATATATACCTTCCCAACCAGTCTTATGTGCCAATATTAGGGTTCTTATTCTGATCTTCTACCAATTCCTTTTCCTTTTCTTCTCTCTACTTCTAAATCTTTGTCTTTGATGGAAACCACCTTGACATTACCTCAAGAATATCTCATTCCCAACAACGAAACAATTTTTTGGCATAGGGGAAGACCCAGGGTTCAACTCTAATTGCACACCAACAAGCCCTAACTACTATCTCTTTTGGAAAAACCTGCAAAGAAGATGTAGTCTCACCCGAAGTAGCAATAAAGGGTTGTAGGACACAGGTGTCTACAACTAGAGGAAATGCAAGTGGGATCAAGGCAATGACGCATGGAGATCATATTATTCTATCCCAAAAATAAACCTACCTCACAGAGTTATATATCAAATCTAACATACTAATGCATCATCAAGGGAGCAGAGTAAAGAACATAGCATCAATCACACACAACAACAGGATATATGTCGTTCACCTTCTCCCTAGGGATACGTCTAGAGAACTGCTCTTTATAATATATTAGGTGAAAGATTATAGTTTTATCTGCACTCTTAGCTTGTATATCTCTATCCTTCTCTCTTTTCTCTATCTCCCTTCCCTACACACCCAACTACAGGGTTGATCTTCACACCCGACTGAAGATCTTACAACATAGATTTCTCTCTCCACATAATACTCCTCTCTTAGTAATAACAAAAATCACTCATCATCACATAATCAAACCCATGTCAGGTCCTCTTGACCTTTATTTATACATCACATTAGCTCACCGACATTCTTAGGATGAATTCTAGGTGTCAAAACCCTAGATACCTAAACCCTAGGTGTCTAAAACTCTAGTTCAACCTGACCCACTTTTCATGGCTTTGCCAACCTATCTTTCCTAAGTTGTCCATGATCTGTTTTCCTTATTGATCTATCTTCCTCGATCTCCTTGTCCAACGACTTGCTTTCTCTTACTTCGCTCCATGTTTTCTTCTCTTTTTCTCACTTCGACCCAGTATCATTCACTGTGTCTTCTGCACAGTTCAGATTTCGTCTTTTCTCCCTTAATATTCGCTTACATCCAGAACCAAGGGCCAACAGTGTCTAAAGACACCGTTTTAGCACTAAAGCATAGTACACTATGATAAGAACATCATAGTGCATGTTGTACATATTGATTCACATGATCCATTACACAATATCCATTTAAATTTCCATGATTTATAGTGACCTAAGGGCTCTCTTTTTATAACCTCAAGATTTGAACGATTTCCATAGAATATGGAAGATCTTGTCCACATTTTACCATCAATTTTTAGAGTTGACTCGAAAAAATACACTCTATCGAGTTGGCCCGAAGAGACTCGACCCAACCACCTACGCATACAACTCGTAGTTTATTGTTGGGTTGGTTGATCCACTACTCGAGTATATTTGAATGCTAGTCTATTGTTCGTTGTTCGATCGGTATGCATGTCAACTACTTGACTAATTAGTGTGGTTTAATGGTTGATTTCCCAACCAAATGAATCTATATCTCTATCAATATATTGACTGACTAATCCTAGGAGATGTGTTATGTACAATCAATTCTTGATGTTCCTACACCCCTTCATCAACACACAACTCTATAGTTCCAGGCGGTGAAATTACATCACTAAAACACCCCCCCATAATTGTGGATTTCTAAATTCCAAGAATTACATGGAGCTTGATAAATCTGGCTTGAGTTGAAGGTTTGTTGAATATATCAACAACTTGGTCTTTGATTATGCACTATTTAAGAGACACAACATTCTCATGAACCAATTATCTCAAGTAATGAACATGGAGCTCAACATGTCTCATCTTACTATGGGAAACATGGTTGTCAACAACCTATATGGAATTTTGGTTATCACAATAGATTGTATTCAAGGTATGAATAGGAATGCCAAGCTCTCCCAAAATTTGAAAAATCCATACGGCTTTAGTACCTTCTTGAACTATGTCGCGATATTATTCTTTTGTAGTAAACAAGGAGACTACCTTCTATTTATTCCATGACCACAGTAAAGGTCCATTTTGGAATATTGGTTGTTGTCATTGATGTCAACCCTAGTCATTGGTTTTGGAGCCCACAATTGATGAAATTATTTGGACATGAAGGACACTACAAATGCATGTACAATACCCATGAATGGATAGTATATTTCATGTTGTTTCCGGTGGTAGGTGGAATGTCACATGTATCCTCATGGTTGAGAAGAAATGACTTTTTGAATATGGACATGTGAATTTACAGGTCAACCCTGAAGATAATTAAAGAAAAGAATTACAAAATAAGAAAGTGACAGGTCAACCCTAATGTCAAAAGGAAGTGTCATAAAGAGTATAAATAATCATTGAATATGCTTCATTTGAATCATCCAAGCAAGTGTGATGGATCTATCATAAGTGGGTCGACACTTGTTCTATGAGTACATGTGGAGGTCAGTGTGGAGAAAGTATGAGGTGGAAAAGGATGCTAAGAGGATATTTAGCATACATATATGGGATGATAAGAAGACAAGTAGTGTAAATACGTGGGCTGATAAGAGGATAGGTAGCATACCTGAGAAAATTATTGATGAATTATTGATGATTATATTCTATTGATGGTGATATTTTGATGTAAAATTTTATTATCTCTTATATATTCATATGTGGAAGGAAAGGGAAACGATAGAGGGTTTAACCCTCCCTTGACTTTGGAAGTTGTTGCTTCCCTAGATTGGAGGTTTGACCCTCATTTAAACTTGGTAGAGTTATCTTCCTATTGGCAGCCAATTAAATTTTTTTTATTTGCCTTAAAAGCTGCCTACACCCAATTTGTCTTCTGACGACAAATCATCGTCGCATTTTGCAACTAGACTTTTGTTTTATTTTTGCGACAATTACAATTTGATTTTAATTCAGTTTTCACAACTGAAGGTGTGAAAACCCATCTATCGTTATTTGGACTATCGTAGTCTTTTACTAATTCTCCAATAGACACTTTACCATTGGTTTATCACATGACTGCAAAGGTTCTTTCAAACTATGTCCATTTCATTTTGATTGCTCAAGTCGATTTATAAGCCATTTAGCATGAAAATTTATTGATGACATTTGGTCCTATATGGGTTATAAATGATTTTGGTTTTATGTGCTTATTGCCATGAGCTCTTGACTTGTTGATTATATGAGACCTTTTGTTGCAATGTTCTAATAAACTTTGAAACATTGACTATGCAACAAAGCGCTTTGTTAATATTATGAGTTTGATTTAATATGGAATGGCACTAGTCTAAGTTTACAATGACACATTGGTTAATATTTCGAATTTCAATTTTGTAATTTGAATCGTTGCTTGGCGCATTGTTTTATTGGCTTGATTTTACATTGAACGACCATGGTTTCAAACTATACATTGGCGTATTGATATGATTGTCCACTGTTTACAATTTGGGTTGGCCGAATTATGTTGAATGTGGTTATGATTGATTGAAGAGGGTTGGTACTATGCCATTAATGTTTTGCATGGCGGTGGTAGTCCCGCCACCTTTGCACGCATACCATTAATACCTACCTCTTAGAGTGTTGCAGCTGTTGGCCGTAACCATTTGCGACCCTGTGTATAGTTTTGATTCAAACCCTACCATGCTTGGAAGCTATGGCTCCAGTTGTGAGGGCCGAGCCCAACGGATGCCAAGCACTGCTGATGTTTGATGGTGCTTATAGCGACCTGGAAAAATATGGATGGCTCCAGTTCATAAGGAAATTTGATGGGTATAACCTTACTGTGGCTCGGCAATTTACGTTATCGTTCGATGGCTGCCGAGCCAAAGTAGGTGATGTGCAACTTGAAATCAATGAACAGTTTCTCGGCTCAGTGACTAGTCTGCCTGTTACGGGACAGAAGTGGTCGAAAAGCTACAAGGTGGATAATGTCCCATGGACATTGTTATTTCAGTCTCGAACAGTGAACTCCTGTGATCGATGCTTGCCTGCGAAAATGTTAAAACCTCGCTGGTATGATCTCCTAATGGTAATCAAGCAATTTATTACCTGCGAGGGAAGGTACGGGTTTGTTTTTCTGTTTCACCTTCGTTTATTGATTATTTTTATGGGTTTCAAACTTAGCATGCCCCACTACCTACACAGAAGTTTGTTCAAGATGGCCAAGTGGTACAAATGCAGCCAGGCCGATACCAGCCTCTTCCATGTGGGATTGATTAAAATGTGTATGGCATACGAGTTGGGATTACGTCGGGACTGTTGGGGTGATTTTCTCATTCGTAATGGTTTTCAAGAGTCCAACCCACCACCGTTCGATAAGCCTATGGTGACAGAGAGAAAGCCTACCCCTGTACCCTACAGTGTTTTGCTACCCAAACCTCTACCCGATTCCCCTACGAGCCTGCCTATGTCTGTGACCAAACAGGTCCAAATTGCTAAGCCTACAGTCAATCTGCCTAAATCCAAAGCTAATGATAATGCCAAAGGAAAGAAAAACTCACACTTAATCTCTCGCATGGAGAGAAATAGGCCTAAACCCCCTGCCAACGCTGACCCTATCGTGGTCAGCGAATACTCTGATTCTGAAATCGAACAATTTCTCGCCGACGAGTATCCTTACTCAGAGGGTTTATGTGACAAGCCTGCATACGACTTTGTTAATAATTTTCCACCTTGTCTCAGGGATAATCCTAAGTTTCCTGGCATCGAACTACCTCAAGGAACCTTCGGTGAATCATCAAAAAACCCTGGCACCCCGTGCGATCAGTGTGGGTTATGGTTGGAGATGTATTACACCGATGTGCCGATGTTGTAAACCAGAATCTGTGATTTAGAAAATCAAGTGGCTAAGCTCATTGGTCATGAGGCGAAGGTGCAACCCTCCGACAAGAAGCAACGAACCACTGGTTTGATTCTGTTCAAGAATGTCAAGTCAGCCACGGCTATTGTCAATTCGAAATTGGCATAATCTCAGCAGTCTAGCTGGTATAACCCTCGCTCATTTATATGGCACATTCGTAAACTCTGTGTGCATTATTGACTTGCTCGGTTACATGAACATGCACTGATGTATATGATTTGTTTTGATAAATCGAATTTTGTTTAAAGTTTGAATTGGATTTGGTTTTGATTTTAGTAATCATATTCTGGATTTGTTTGATTTGAATTAGTTATGATTGAAGGCTCTGTTCTATCTATTATAGGAAAACTATTTTGCATTTCAACACAATCTATATGGTAATTCGAATTGGTTATGACACACCTATAGTGGTTATCTTCTATTTGCATGTAACTTTGACTTGCCTGGATATGATTTGGATTTTGTTTAAAAAAGGTGCTTTGTTTTATGTTAAGGATTGATGCAAATCATAACAATAACCCGACTTCTAGCCAGTCAATTCGTAAGGCAAATCGACCTTGTCCTGTTGTGAAATGAAATGACTGTGTATTTTTAGTCACGAATGGATTTGTAAAACAAAACGACATGCCTAGAACAAAAATTCGTCTATAATTGCTGTCCAGGTTACAGTTAGCAATGTTGTTTGATTTTGATTGTGTCATACCCAGCAATTGAAGCAGATAATGATTCTTGGTCAAGACTGTTACACATGTTTCGTTTAAATGTATATCGTAACAGCTTTCATTTATTTTATCAAAACAGAATGAATATTGTGCTGAATCTCTATAGCCTTTCTATCGTTACGATTGATTGAAATGATACCTACATTGCTACAGCTGTAACGTATGTTTGGTTTTCCAAATCATATCGATTATAGTTAGGTCGTGGAAAATCTTATTTGATATGGTTACTATCTTGTTTGATTGTGATTATTGATTTCGATTATATCGTATCTCATTCGAGCTTAATTCAATGTCCAATTTTGATTAATTCAAAACAGACCTGTCAAAGTTTGACCATATTCTATGGTAACTAAAGATAGAGTATTCTCTTACTCTGTTTCAATTAAATCTATTTTGATATGATTTGATTTAAATGATAATTTCACATTGGATGATTAGTAATTCATTTTTATTAAAGATGATTCGATTTGATTTTATTTGATTAAGATCTGGTCCTGTTGGCTATTCTTGACTAGCTACAGAATCAGATGATTCTGTAGCTAAGTCTGTGGAGTCAAAATTTTATTGTTTTCTTAATAAAATATTCTTCTAACTTGATTTTTGTGTCTATTGTAGGCAAATT
>ML782255.1:22468-34555 GCA_009831015.1 Picea engelmannii
TATCTTTACATGAGTCAATATCCATGAGTTGGAGTTCTACATCAGATAAATGCAAAGAATGTTCTCTAGAGCAATTGAGCAAAGAGCATATGAAGAGCAATCTCAAGACTTTGAGGCATACCAGAAAGAGACCCTTGTATGCAAATGGAAGAAAATAACTTGGTGGAGAACCTCCTGTGCACAGCAAAAACGTGGTGAAGATTTCCTATAACAAGATATTGTATCAAGATGGTTACTCAGAAGATCAAATCTCATGATGACAGAAGAAGTGCCACATGGATATGTTCTAGTTTTCCAACAATGATATATTTTATTGATCAGAGCTACATGAAGCCTTCAAAGAAGACCAGTGCTCTAGAATGAAGTACATTTGAAATCAAGCATTACATTATCTGTGATGAAGTTCAGAAAGGAGAAAGAGGTTCTCCAATACATATCTCCACAGATGAGCAGATAAACAGACATCTTGGTAAAGCTTCTGTCCAAGATAAAAGAGTTTGCGTACTCAAGTTGGAGCTCGTGGAGACGACTTCCTTATTGAAAAAGGAAGAGATGACTCTCAGGTTGGGAGGGAGCACTAATATGTATTGATTTATGGACAGTCATTTTTCAGTTCGAAAAATGGTCCAGGATGAGCAGTTTCCTTTCCAGTTCGGAAAGTGGATTGAGATTTCTGACGGACAGCGATTTCTCATTGTGGTTAACATGGGAAATGGTCCAAATTGTTGATGTATCATAGACAGTGACTTCCCATTGTGGTTAACATGGGGAGTGGTCTAGGGCAGTCTCTCTTCTTGAGGGTTACTCAAGAAGACTGGCCCGCCTCGCCGGACAGCGATTTCTCATTGTGGTTAACATGAGGAATGCTCTGTTTTGGAGATTGGTACAGGACAGTCTTTTCCTCTTGTGGTTAACAGAGGAAATGGTCTGAACAGTCATTCCTTAGGGTTTATACATTCTCTTCAAGGTGCACTTTGATTAGTGTAGGAGGAATGGTCCAGGCTCAGCAATCAGGAACAGGCGTTCCTTAGGGTTTATACATTCTCTCCAGGGTGCAGTTTGATTAGTGTAGGAAGAATGGCCCAGGGTGGGGAATGGTCCAGGTTCATAAGACAGAACATTTATTCTTCCTTGCTTGAGAAGAATAGTCCAGATATCTCATTGTTCTACTCTTAGGGCAGATATTCTTTTAGATATCATAGATGTGAGTGAAAGATTGGCCCAGATGATTCAGTTTATATCATAGCATTGTTTCTGTGCAGGTTGATATCAGATGACTGTTATGAAGACTGTATGACAGTAGATGTATACTACTGTGGTGAATGTGTTCCACTGTTCGTGACTATACGTTGTTGATCAAGTACTTGTGTGTTACTTGGTGTGGTAGTGTACCACTGGATTGTAGTTATGTACTACTATGGATAGAAACAGTTGTGTTCTATTTTGTTTCGATTGCCTTGAAGACTATCAGCAGTATTGGAAATGATTATCAGTTAGATAGATAATCAAAGGATAGAGATTTCCCAGACGGAAAATGGTTCAGAGCATTTACTCTTCTAGATTAGAAGAATGGCTCTTGTATCACTCTGTGGAGTGAGCATCATGTCTGATTACTCGGATAGAGTATGGTTTCGAGAGATGATGCAGTTGATGACAATGATGATGATGATGGTGCTCATGATCTAGTTTGTACAACTATGTTGATGCTACCGGGTGAATGGTATGTTTTTGTGCTCAAGACCATTACCTGTAATACCTCCCTAGCTAGGAGGGAGTGTTGATATTATGGTAGCTGCGGGAGGTATTTACCTCCACGTGTAAACCTGACGAGGATAGAATACTCCGGGAAGCAAGAAGAAACACTAATGAGTTGGCTAATAACCCTAGAAGACTTGTCGGCTCAAGAAGATAATTTATATTAGGTTATTAGCCTCCAAGAGAAGAAGTCGGCTAGAAATAATAATATATACTGAACAGACAAATACCCAGAATGAGAATTCGGCCTAGGCAGTTAGCCAGAATTAATATAAATACAGGAGGCCAGTTCTCATTCTGGCAGGCAGTCTCAGAATTGCAGAGCAGCAACTTGTGCGCACTTCAATGCCCAATCTTGTGCGAAGGTTTGAGGAGAGTTTCCATTGTAGCTGCTGCAGCTAGCAGATCACGTTTGGCTTGGACTATCTCTTGGTTAGGGTTTGGACTATCTGATCAGCTCTTGTTGGTGCGCTATCCTTGGGGAAAGGTGTGTTACCCTTTGTTTGGCTATCTAGCCTAGGGTTTGCTTCCTGAGTGATTCTCTGTCAAGGTTAAGGTGCTCGGAGGGTGGCTTTGGCCTATGGTTGGGTGACAATAGAGATAATGTCAATGGTAAAACAAGCACATCCATTATATTCTAACAAATGTACGGATCCGTATAGCAAGGAAGAGGGCACGATTTTCGAGGTTGTTTGTGAGCACTAAATTCGAGGTTGATTGGAGTGGTTCTTGCTACTGAAGAGGCCGTATAGTTATATCCATACAATTGACTGTGGGCACGCATTTCGAGGTGTTGTGCAGTCAAGGGAGGTCGTACAGCAGTACGGTTTTGACACGATTCTCTAGACAAACAATTGGGGACTGTTTTGGGTGTTGTGAGTTTTTCCCTCGCTGGAAATTGTATGTTGGTATTGATATAACTTTCCTGAAGCTAATAAAATCGCTCTCTCTTTGGGTTTCCCCACATTGGCGTTTTGCCTGGCTGGTTGCCTAAATTTTTGAGAATTACATGGATGTGTAATTGTTGTTCATTGTGTTTATTCCGCTGCAAAAGTGCTTAGCAATGTGTATTTCTGCTCATAATTTTTTCCAAATGTGGGTTTATACATTTCAGAATTCATAGATGACAGTGATCTCTAGGTTGCTAAGTGTATGACAGAATATAGTGCATGTTGATTTTGTCATTAAATTTCTACATGCAAGATAAGTTTTATCTCTTTACGTGGAGGAATTTTTGCATGGAGGAGTAAAAAGGGAAATATAAATCTTTCTTTACGTGGAGGATAAATATTATAAGTATTCGCGTAAAAGTGAATAACGTGAAAAGGAAAAAAGGTAAAAGTAATCTTTCTTTACGTGGAGGATAAATTTTATAAGTATTCACGTAAAAGTGAATAACGTGAAAAGGAAAAAAGGTGAAAGTAATATTTTTTTGCATAGAGGATAAGTTTTATAAGTGTTCATGTAAAAGTGAATAACGTGAAAAGGAAGATGGTATGAGTGTGAAAGTAAATAAAGTTATAAATATATATCCCTACCTTCGTTGCTCCTGTTGAAATAATGTAACTGCAAAGTGTATTCTAATTATTATTGATATATTATTCATTGGATCAATCCCCATTGCGGATTGATCATGTCGGCTATTGTAAAGGACCAAATCCCCTTTTGCGGATTGGTCAAAATATAATTGTAATAGGCAGAAGAAGAAGTTGGCCCCAGAATATACTAAAGGTGGTTATAACCACCCAGAAGGAGAAGTCGGCCCTGCCAGTGAAAAGACACCTCCACACGTGCCAGTGTTGTATAAATAAGGAGGCCAGCGCCTCAGTTGGACACACACTCACTTGTTCATTGAGAGACAAGTTTCGGAGTTGCAGTTGGAGAAGAGAGAGAGAGAGAGAGAGAGAGAGAGGCGCATTCTTGGGAGAGGACTTTCTGTATTTGTTTGAGTTATCTCTTGGCATTGTATTGGCTATCTATAATAAGGAAGTTTTGTTGGGTTTTCTCCCCCATGAGGGTTTCCCAGGAAAATGATGTGTCTCTTGTAATTGTGTATTTCTCAGTGATCCTATCTTATGCTATTGTTGTCTATTGAAATGAAAAGAACTCTAATAATAGCTTAAACCTTAACATGGTTTCACAGCTAAGCTGAATAGAGCATCTTTCACAAGAGAAAGTGAAAAACGTCATTGTTGTCGTACATGCAAATTAGGGCTTTTTGTTGGTGAGGTGTTTCAATCCTAAAACCATCTAGAAAAGTGCGCCCTCCCTCAAGGATCACTTTGGCATTCTCGGCACAACTTTTCAGTGGCTAGGTCTCCCGGAAAGTGAAACCCTAGTTTCACAAAGTACCAGAAAACCAGAGTACCAAAAGTACCAAAGGCACCAGAAAACCAGAAGCACCAGTCCAAAAATCCGCAGATCAAGTTTGGAAGGGCAAAAGTTGGATTTTCTCAGATCCAAACACACTAGGCTACTTGCCTCAGCCAAGCGCACCTCATGGTAAGTTCAAAATTTAATTTTGAACATTTTTGGACATTTTCCCAACTTCAGGTAAAAGATGTCTGCAAGCATTAAGCTTGTTGACAAGCTAGAAGGTGTGGAAAACTTTCATGCCTGGAAGAATAGGATTGGCCTCATTCTTGAAGAGAATGAATTAGCAAGATTCGTCAAAGAAGAAGTGTCAGAGCCCGATAATGTTGCAGGAAAAGCAAAGCACCAAAAGGACACAATCAGGGCCAAAAGAATCATTGCAAATTCAATCAAAGATGAAGATCAAGCCCTAGCTACTCACACTAAAGGAGGAAGGAAGAAGTCTTACTTCCAGAAAGAGACTTATAAAGAGTCTCAACCCCAAAACAAATTCAATCATAAAGAATCTCATCCAAAGAGATTCCAGAAGAAAGGTCAACGAAAGGAAAGAGATTACTCATATGTACAATGCTACCATTGTGACAAGATGGGACACATTGCGAAATTTTGTCCAGCTAGACGAGAAGAATACAAGAGGAAAAATAAGAGGCACCATGCCCATGCAGTCGAAGATGAAGAGCCACCCGCAAAGATGATAAGAGAACAGATTAAAGACTATGTCTTAATCTCGGCCCTCTCAGGATCGGTAACACCTGGAGAGGACACTTGGCTCATTGATAGTGGTGCCTCCAAGCACATGACAGGTCAAAGAGATATTCTCTCTTGTATTTCAGAAAAGAAATTTTCTCAGAAAGTGACACTTGGAGATGATTACCAATATCCCATCAAGGGAGTGGGAGAATCAAACTACAAGCTTAATTCAGGGAATTCAATGAAGATGAAGGACGTACTCTATGTACCAGGTTCGACAAAGAACCTACTCTCCATTTCAGCTTTAGAAAAGAAAGGCTTCAAAGTTGCCTTTATAGATGGAGAAGTTCTTATGTGGGCTAAAAGAGAAACCATAAATGAAGCAATCATCATTGGAAAAGAAGAAAATGGCGTGTATAAGCTAAAGGGTCACTCAGAAGCTGCCATGGCCCATGCCATTGAGAATCCATGTGAACTTTGGCATAGAAGATTAGCTCACATCAACTACAAGGCGATACCATACGTATGCAAAGTTGTCACAGGTCTACTAGAACTCAAGGTTGACCATGAAGGCGTGTGCAATGGATGTGCATAAGGGAAGAACATCAAGAACCCTTTTCTGAAGAGAGACAGCAAAGCAGAAGGAGTCCTAGAACTAATTCATTCAGATGTGTGTGGCCCAATGCCATCGTCCTCCATTAGTGGGTATGTATACTATGTATCATTTATTGATGATTATTCTCGTAAGACCTGGGTGTATTTTTTGAAATCTAAAGATGAAGTGTTCAGCAAATTCAAGGAATTCAAAGCCTTGATAGAGAATCTTTTTGAAAGAAAGATCAAGATACTTGGGTCAGATAATGGAGGAGAATACACCTCAAAAGAGTTTGTGAACTTCTGCAAAGATGTTGGGATCAAGAGCAAACTCACTACTCCCTATAATCCTCAACAAAACGGTGTCGCTGAAAGGAAGAACAGAACGATAATGGAAGTCGTGAAGACCATGATCCATGATCAAGATCTTCCAATGTGCTTATGGGCAGAAGCAGCAATGACAATCGTTTATGTGCAAAATCGATTGCCCCATAGTGCACTTGGGTTCAAGACCCCGGAAGAGATGTTCACGGGAAAGAAACCAGAGGTAAGCCATCTCAAAATATTTGGTTGCCCAGTATTTATACATATTCCGAAAGAGAAGAGAAACAAGCTGGAACCCTCAGGAAAGAAGGGAATATTTGTGGGATACTGTGAGGTCTCCAAGGCCTTCAGGATTTATATACCAAGACACCATCACATTGAGATCAGCAAGGATGTGACCTTCGATGAAGATGCAGCGCTCAAGAAATCGAGAAGATGCCAGCTTGAAGAAGTATATGAAGAGGAACCCGTAATCCCCAGAATTGCAGAATCAATGAGGGAGGTTCCCAGAGCTGCAAAACCAGTGAGGGAAGTCATAACTTCCCCTGATGAGGAAATTCTAGAAGATCATGACATAGTAGAATTTCAGGAACCTCCTCAAATGACGATCTCCCATAAAAGAAAGCCTGCTTAGGCAAGAGAACATGCTACTGATGGAAGTATTGAAAAGTACAAAGCAAGATTTGTCGCTCGTGGCTTTTCTCAAAAGGAAGGCATTGACTATGAAGAGACATTCGCTCATGTAGCCAGATACACTTCGATCAGAACCATCATAGCACTTGTAGCTAAGATGAAGTGGAAGTTACACCAGATGGACGTAAAGACAGCTTTTCTAAATGGTGTCATCGAAGAAGAAGTGTACATAGAGCAACCTCAAGGATTTGAAGTTGAAGACAGGAAGTCTCATGTCTGCAAGTTGAAGAAGGCTTTGTACGGATTGAAGCAAGCTCCTAGAGCTTGGTATGGCAGGATAGACAGTTTCCTGACGAGCTTGGGCTTTACCAAGAGTAAAGCAGATTCTAACCTCTACTTCAAGGTTATGAACGATGAGCCAGTGATATTATTGTTGTATGTGGATGACTTATTCTTAACTGGAGAAGAAAAGCTCATCACTGAATGTAAGAAGAGGCTCGCCTCAGAATTTGAGATGAAAGACCTTGGCTTAATGCATTATTTCTTAGGTCTTGAGGTATGGCAGAGTCCAGAGAGGATCTTCCTTAACCAAGGGAAGTATGCAGTCGAAATCTTGAAGAGATTCGATATGTTAGAGTGCAAGTCCATGAATACACCCATGGAAACGAAGCTGAAGCTGTTGGTCGACACTTCGTCAGAATTGATTGATGCCACGTTGTATAGACAGATCATTGGATCGTTGATGTACCTGACGAACACCAGACCGGATATTTGTTTTGCCGTGAACACCTTGAGTTATTTTTTGGTAGAACCCAGACATTTTCACCTAGTGGCTGCAAAACATGTGATGAGGTACCTAAAGGGTACATTAGATTGTGGTCTCAGTTATGATGGAGATCGCGATTTCACATTGAGTGGGTACACTGATTCAGATTGGGCTGGAAGTGTTTCTGATAGGAAGAGCACTTCAAGATGTTGTTTCAGTTTGTGATCAGCCATGATCTCATGGCAGAGTAGGAAGCAATCCAGCATTGCTCTCAGTACAGCGGAAGCAGAATACATTGTTGCATATTTTGCTAGCTGCGAAGCTATATGGCTTCGTAAGTTGTTGACCGATCTATTTGACCTAGAGATGGAAGCAACCACGATCCTATGTGACAGCCGGAGCTGCATAAAGATGACAGAGAATCTTGTATTCCATGACAAGTCGAAGCACATAGAGATCTAATATCATTACATCCGTGACATGGTGCAGAGAGGAGCCATAAAGCTCCAGTACGTTAGCACGGATGAACAGGCTGTCGATGTGTTGACCAAGCCTCTATCTAGTGTAAAGTTTGAGCACTTTCGAGATAAGCTTAGTATAGTCCGAAAGGACCTTCCTCGAAAAGGGGAGTAGTGTTGAGATGAGATGTGACTAGTACTGTGCTTCCAACTTGATAGTTGTGACGTAAAGCCAGTCTAGTACCTTGCTTCCAGCTTGATTGTTGTGACGCAAAGCAAGACGATGAGATGAGATGTGACTAGTACTATGCTTCCAGCTTGATAGTTGTGACGTAAAGCCAGTCTAGTATCTTGCTTCCAGCTTGATTGTTGTGATGTAAAGCAAGACGATGTGATGAGATGTGACTAGTATTGTGCTTCCAGCTTGATAGTTGTGACGTAAAGCCAGTCTAGTATCTTGCTTCTAGCTTGATTGATGTGACGTAAAGCAAGACAATGAGATGAGATGTGACTAGTATTGTGCTTCCAGCTTGATAACTGTGACGTAAAGCCAGTCTAGTATCTTGCTTCCAACTTTATTGTTGTGACGTAAAGCAAGACGATGAGATGAGATGTGACTAGTACTGTGCTTCCAACTTGATAGTTGTGAAGTAAAGCCAATCCAATATCTTGCTTCCAGCTTAATTGTTGTGACGTAAAGCAAGACGAGTATCTTGCTTCCAGCTTGATTGTTGTGACGTAAAGCAAGACGAGTATCTTGCTTCCAGCTTGATTGTTGTGACGTAAAGCAAGACGAGTACTGTGCTTCCAACTTGATTGCTGTGACGTAAAGCCAATCCAATATTGTAATGATGAGCCAGCCTCGTGTTGTGATGATGATGTATTAGTTTTATACTAATCCATATTGATGCAGATGATGATTGCATTCCTTTGAGAATGACGATACTGCCGATGAGAAAACTTTCGATGATTTATAGATACGCCAATCAGTGTTCCAAGATGATATTGATGATGCTGTCCTCCTGATGTTGTTGATGATGCAGTCCTCTCTCTCGCCTGATGTTGTTATAGAATACCCTTCTTGTTAAGGGAGAGTGTTAAAATAATGTAACTGCAAAGTGTATTCTAATTATTATTGATATATTATTCATTGGATCAATCCCCATTGCGGATTGATCATGTCGGCTATTGTAAAGGACCAAATCCCCTTTTGCGGATTGGTCAAAATATAATTGTAATAGGCAGAAGAAGAAGTCGGCCCCAGAATATATTAAAGAGGCCCCATAATATACTAAAGGTGGTTATAACCACCCAAAAGGAGAAGTCGGCCCTGCCAGTGAAAAGACACCTCCACACGTGCCAGTGTTGTATAAATAAGGAGGCTAGCGCCTCAGTTAGACACACACTCACTTGTTCATTGAGAGACAAGTTTCGGAGCTGCAGTTGGAGAAGAGAGAGAGAGAGAGGCGCATTCTTGGGAGAGGACTTTCTGTATTTGTTTGAGTTATCTCTTGGCATTGTATTGGCTATCTATAATAAGGAAGTTTGGCTGGGTTTTCTCCCCCATGAGGGCTTCCCAGGATAAATGATGTGTCTCTTGTGATTGTGTATTTCTCAGTGATCCTATCTTATGCTATTGTTGTCTATTGAAATGCAAAGAACTCTAATAATAGCTTAAACCTTAACAGCTCCACCTCGCCAAAATGGTGCACAAATATACACCTCCAACCACTAGAGGTATGACAGATCTAAAAAAGCAGTTGGAACAAATGAAAAAGAAATTCAATACACTCAATGATACAGTCAACAAAAATCATAATAATCTAAAAGATGAGATAAAAAAAGTAATGATGCACTCAAACAAGAGATAACACAAAATATTAAAGGTGAAATTAATAATTATGGCAAAATTCGAGATCACAATGAAAAACAATATAGACATTATGAAGCAAGATCAAGATCAAAAACATGACGAACTCGTAAAACTATTAAAAAATCAAGGTTCTCGACATCGCAACAAGCAAGGGAGTACTTCAAGCTCGTCTAGATCTTCATCACCACCACCTCCACCACCATTTTTATACAACATTGAGATCGAACTTCGCCCTAAGGAATTTGACCCAGTTGAGGGAGAGAGGAAAGAAATTGTTCTCCACGGGAATATTCATACGTGTTGCCCTACAATCACGGAGCCAAACGCCAATGATGAAATTACCGAAGGAGAGGCCCATGAAAAAAAGACGAGGGAAAGATCAATGGTGATGAAGAAGATCTTTCAATGCAAAAAACATGCAATCGTCAGTCTCTCCTCAAAAACAATAACATAAATGGGCACAAAAAATTAAACGTTGATTATGATATAAGAGAGGAAAACGCAGAGGGGCATCTCCAACACACATTGGCTCCTACCTATGCCTTCATCTCAATGCCCACTCGGCTTGCAATGACAATGAAATCTTCATTAAATCCAAAACAAATTCATCAAATAAAAAAGCAGGAAAAAGGTCTTTTGTTAGAAGTTAATTCTGAAAAGCAAACAATGTCAAAACAACTGCTACTATTGGGAGATACGAACATCGTTGATATAAAATTACGGTTGATCGATTCAGATGGAGTGGAGCGCAAAGGGAATCATCTTTATCTTCATTCTCAAGTTTCGAGAAAATATGAATTTTATAAAACCATTATTTCCAAACGTTGGTCTTTGGATAAGCAGTCTCTTGAAGTCATGGTAACAAGTTCTCACGGTGTGGACGAATATATTAAATGTATTAAGCTCATGTATTCTTTTGAAGCAAACAAAAGCCTTTGTTTCTCCTCTTTGGATGAAGCCTTGGGTATTTTACCAGTTGCTTCAAAATTGTTGTTTCATGACTACATTCAGGAATGTAGGAAATATTTGGATGTTGTACAATGGAGTCGTGAGCGAGAAAATCAACTTCTATCCTTGCTATCATCTCTGCAAATAAATAGCTTGGACAATTTAGTTACCAGACTTGGTATGAATCCATGCAAGTCTCCATGTGAACTTTTATAGTCGTTGGAGGAGTTTTTTCCACAATTGTTATCTGTGATTTTGAATGGGAATGAAAATCGCTACTGTTTGACTCGTGAAAGAGAAAAGAAGTATATTGTACGCTATTTCAAAAGAAATACACCCCCTGCAATAATGGAGAAGTGCAAGTCTAAGTTGTTCGAAGACTTGATGGGTAACATAGACCATGTTAAATCTAATAATAATAATAATAACAAGGATAAAAGTTATAAAGCTTGTTCTACGCTACTGGGGTTAGTTGGAGTGATTCGCCAATGTGATGGAAAATTGTTTGAAAAGGTTACTTCTCTGAAGAATTGGCTTGGTACGATGGTCACGCTAGTCTCTGTTCTCACCCCTTATGATCATACCAAATATTTGGAGATGTTAGCACCATTGGACGAAGGAATCACTCATTTAGCTTAAACCCTCTCATTGGGCAACCAAAAACTTATTTTCAACATTTGGATTGAAAGAATTGCCAATATCAAGTTTCAAAAAGATTGCGTTCTCAAACAATCAAGGAATATCTTATTAAATGGAAGAATCTTCCAAAAGAAGACGTAGTTTGGGAGTCAAAGCATTTTCGACAGTTATATCCTTCATTGCCTTTGCTTTGAGGACAAAGCAATTTTAAGGACAAAGCTATGTTATTCCTATTATAAAGGGTGAGCTTGTTGGGGAAGCATGTTTCAAAACTAACATTGGTGGATACCACATAACTGACTATATGAAACGACTACTTTCTCTCTAGTATCCTCGTCACGTGGGTAGAGTTACTTGGGAGAAGTTGGAGGAACTAAAAACAAGTCATTACTATATAGCACCAGATTATCATTCAGAGTTGGATATCTTTCAAAAAGGTTCAAAGGAGGTTGAAGAGAAAACTAGACAGTGGCAACTACGTTGGGTTCCATCTCTTCCAGAGGAGGAGCCGACAGAAGAAGAGCTCGCAAGAAAGGCTACTATCAAGGCAAAACAACGAAAATGCCTAGGTGAAATTGTTGTAATAACACTGTTGACCGCCCATTTAGCAACGGTGGTCAACTCACGTGCCGTGAAGATGCATCACCGGATGCATATTTGATGAAGACAGTTTTGGTTCTACTTGGGTATCTGATACCCCAGCACAAAATTTTGTAATCGAAATTTCCGCACCCCTGCGTGGGTTTATAATGTAATGAGTCTGCATGGATCATAGTTAGGTCAGGTACCTTGGGTGTTGCCATTAGGGGAGTTCCTTTCATCGAGGGTTTTTTATCCTCAGGTTGTCGACCAGACAAGCTCCTGGCCGACTTCCCTTGAGTTTTTCCCTCCACATGACTTCCTCCAAAGTGGTGAAAGGCGTTTTGATGGTCTCATTCTTTGGTAACCTTGTTAGGAATATTGTAAATGACCATGCCGGACAGTGTAGAAAGTTTCGCGGAATTTCGTCGAGTCTAGATAGGTTTTTTTAATTA
>ML782255.1:40169-85639 GCA_009831015.1 Picea engelmannii
CGGTAGTGGCGGGGGACCGTCCCGTGGTTTCGTTGGGGAGATCCCGTGGCTGAACTACTTCTTACTAGGTGCGGGCTGACCTTGGAAGCTAGGGTAGGGACTCGTAGCCCTATTATCTTGAGCACCAGGCAGTTATTTGGGGGAGGAGAAAGTTTGAGACACACACCTAGTCTAAGGGGTGGGAAATTAAAATCGTTAAGAAATTACACTTAGTTGCATAGATCATTTGTGTATGTTTGGGAGGAAGTAGATGTATCGATAGGCAAACATAACTTGTGATTATTTCATTGCTATATCTATCTATTTGCAACTATATGTCTTTATCCTTCATGCAGGTGTGAACATTGGATTATTATCTTGAATATCTTATTGATCAATTATCTTTGTGGTGTGGATCAAGTAAGTGATTGAGTATCCCACTTGGGGAGGCATCACTTGCTTTGATCCTTGAGTGCTTTGTGTGGTTATGCCAGTGAAGGCGGTCCAATAGAGTAAGTGCTATTGGGGCATGCTTGGCAATTTGTGAACACTTACATTTCTTGTATCTTTGTACATCTTTGTATATCTTGTATATGTTGTAAACATTGTAACTTCGTAAATTCTTTGCAAGCAAAGTATTCTGGGTTTGGGGTAGTTTAACTTGATTTATCTGGAAACATCTTGTAATTGAACAACCCTCAAACATAGTTGACCCCATTTGCCCAACCTTAGGCACTAGTCTTTAGTTGACTTAGGGAAACGGCTGACTTTGCATCTAAACTTAGACTTGCACTTGCATTGCTGCTTGTCATCACAGGCTAGTTTTCCCCTTTGGCCTATAACGAAATAAAACTAACTCCTAGAACACTTAACTCTAAAATTAACTTAGTAACTAGGGACAACCCCCCTTGGCTTCCCTAGGAGTAAGCCTAGAAGGAAGAGGTTCCAGTCAAAGTGACAGTGTGGACTTGGAACCTAGACATTGTGTCTCCGAGGGCACACTAAGTGAGCAAGACTTAGCTCACGCTAGCAAGTGTGCATTAGGACGGCAACAAACACCATATGCTCAGTTTCTATTCCGATATGTTTCAGCAACAGTAGACAAGAATGTCACAATGAGAATTGCACGAAGGACAGATGTAATGCCTCCAGTACCTATTGAAACAAACTAACATCCTTTTGATGTAGAGTTGTTACTTATCAAGGACCTTATTGTGGAGACTACGAAGCAGAACCTTATCCAGTTTCTCCAGCAGGAGTTTGTTAATATCAACAAATCCTATGCTAATCGCTTAATTGGGAAATACAATCTTCGTCTTGTGATCATAAAAGAGCTACGTCCAAACATGGTTGCGACATACAAGCGACCATCCCAAGAAAGACAGGAAAATTTCTTCAACAATATCCTACATTGTCCTTGCTTTGAGGACAAAGCATTTTTAAAGAGGGCGGCAATGTTATGAACATAAATAACATTAATGTATAATATAAATATAAATAATATAAATCAATAATTAATAATTACTAAGATCTAGCAAATTTGAGCAAGCAAATCTAGCAAATTTGAGGACCAGCAAGCAGATCTGGGCAAATTGAGTAGAGTGTTTCTTCAGGGCCAGAGTCACCAGGTTTGTTGTATTTGTATTTTTTCCTCAATGGGCCATTTTCCCAATAAGGGAACCCTAGTAACCTTGGAGACATTATTAATGAAACATTGATTTGAAGGGAGGAATTTGTGTGTGCATGTGTGAAGTTTGGTTTCCAGTTTTGCTTCCACTGTTTTAATTATTTCCAATCAGTATAATTTATTCAGTGAGCTGTAATTTAATTTTCAGCAAGGAAATCACCAGAAAATAATTTATCCGGGTGTTGGGAATTGAGTTCAGGGCATTATTTTTGTGTGCATGTGTGAAATATGGTTTCCAGTTTTGCTTCTATTGTTTTACTTATTTTTAGTCAATATAATTTATTCAATGAGCTATAATTTATTTTTTCAGCGAGGAAATCACTAAAAAATAACTTATCTAGGTGCTAGGAATTGAGATTTTTCAAAATGGTATTCAGAGCGTGTTGAAAATTAACATGGTATCAGAGCTTGCACTTTGAGAGGGAGACAAATTTTAGACACAAACTCAAAGAGAGAGCAGAGAAATATGTTTCCTCAAAAGACCTTGAGCGCTTGAGACACGAAGGGCTATAACTAAAGAGGATTGTTACCATCCTAATACACACCTACAAGCGTGGAGAAGTCTCCAACCCACTTGGTGTTTGTTTTTTTATACAATTAAATTATTAATGCTTATATTATTTATACATTTAAGCAAACAATGAAATACCTCTCCAACTAAATCTTAGTTTCAAGTTTTAACACTTTAAGGTTGTGAGTCCAGAGCTTTAAAATATTTGAGTTTGCCTCTAAAATCTGTTGTGAGGCCAAAACTTTAAGTCTGTCAGTTTGTCTTTCTAATGAAGCAAGTTAGTTTGGCTATATGCACTCAATTTAGTATTTACTATTATACTTTTTATATGATATTATGAGATGATGCATCATGATTTCAGTCTACAGATTTCCAAATGATTTAATGATTTCAGTTCTAATGTTGTGATTCATAAATGGTTTTGATTCTTAACTTTGAATATATATTTTAAAAAAAAATTAAAATCATTATATTTTTTGTACGTGGCGTTTACCCGCCGCCGTAACCGGATCCTGGCATTTAAAAAATCTGGCGGATCCGTATCCGGATCTGTATCCATTTCCTGGTAACTTAGCCCATCCCCCATCCCTCCCAAAAATCTGAAATGAGCAAACTTTACATATTTTGTGTCTAATGATTTGGATTTATATTGATGTACATGAAAATATATTTTTTTTATTAGTTTTGCTTCTTCTATGTATTTTTTAGTAGACTGGTTCACACGCTAATTCCAGTCTAGTTTTAGTACCATACTAGTCTGACCCTCAATCAATCTCAGTTCTAATTCTAACAACTTTGGGCCACTCCCCACCTACCAATCTCACCACTAAGATCAAGGCATTGGGAGGCCAAGTTTAGGCATTAGCTCATCCTGTTATTTTCTTTAAAACTCGGCAAATTAATTTCTGTTCCAATAAATTTTACATGCCCAGAACAAGAACAACAACAAATTATAATTATAATTTATGAACAGAAATATAACTGAGTAAATAACTCACAATGCACAGTGGAAATAATACGGAAACCAATCACACAAGAATATAGACACCAGAGATACTCTGGAAACCCCAACTCCGGGGAAAACCAGCAAACAAGGGTTTATTATTTCAACTCTCAGCAAATCCAGAAAATAAATACAACAGTGCCAAACCTGGCAACTTCACCACAAAGAATTTTTCTTAGTTATGAGAAGATTTGATCCAATGGCTCTGAGTCTCAGCCTCCTCTACCTTACGATTCTGTTGTTCTGCAAGTGGATAGGCTACAGATGCGGCTATAGGGTCTCACAGCTTCCTTGAACAGACCCGCAGCCCCCACAAACTGGCACGGTTTGGGTTGGAGAGGGTACAGTTGTGCCTCCTCTCCCCCTCGGCTGCCACACATCCCAAAATCGGCCCTCCCACACCAGTACTCGGTCTCTACACAAACCCACGACCCTCACGGCACTAGCACGCAGGTACACAGCAACTTCTCTACTGCTCCAGCTCACGGCTCAATTGAAGATGAAGGCTAGATGCCTTCCTATCTCCCTCTTGGCCTCCAAACACTTCCAGGAACAAACCCTCACTTGGACACGTCAGATCTGCAACTGAAACCCTCTTGGTGTCGCTCATCAAATCAATGATCTCCTCAAGCCACCCCCTCTACTTTTAAATCTCCAGCTAAGTGATTCAATGGTGGAGATTAAATCTCCAACCTATCAAATCAATGGCTACGATCTAATCTGAAACTCACTTTGACTTTTGGTTAAGATCAAAGAAGCTTCTCACTGAGAGTTAACTAATAATGATTAATAATTGCCTTTTCCTAAGTTTAGATTTATGTGTCCTTTGGCTTGCATGACACCTTGCCTAAGCCAAGAACACCTGTCCTCGCTACAATATTTCAACACATCCAAAATATAGCCTTGTCTGTGTTCCAATATAAATTTGTTTGCAATGGCTAGGCTAAATTCCACTTGAGCTCGGTCAAAGAGAACTAGTTCCTCAACAAACAATCAAAAATATCATTGGTAGAATGGATGCCCATAGAAAGTTTATAAGAGCCTTCTCCAACTTTGAATAGGTTTCTTTTGAGGGGACCCAATAGGATGAATAATACAGGTGAATTGTCAAGGCCAAGGGTTTGGTAATCCACTTATCATTTTTTTATACCCTTTGCACCACAACCTCCCAGAGGTCTCAAGACAAAGCTTGGAAGGAAAAACGGATACCCAAAAACTTAAAATTTTGGCCCAGTTGAATCCAAGACCTGTTTTGCAAGGCCATCCAATCAAGCATAGGCCACTAACTCTATCTATAGCACTATGTCTTATCCCATTAAATATTTGAACCTGAGGCCACAAAAAAGGTGCCCAAACATTGCATGGTGTGAACCCTATTATCGCGGGATTTGTAGTCATGCAAAGCCCAACACAAGATTACCAAATCTTGTGTAACTACAGGATATCCTACCACTGTCACCTTAGTAAGAGATCCCCACGTTTTAGTGATGGGGGAGGTCCACCACAGGGGAGGCTTCCCCGATGACCTCAAGGGATCAAAGTAGCAAGTATTGTAGCCAAACCAACTGCCCCCTCTCTTGATCACCTAAGTCAAAAGTCTATGTCTATGAAATTGATTAGGTAGAAGATGTTTCGGGTACCTACCTGGATCAGGAACGAATTATAGCATATGAATGATGATGATTTCCAAGTACCAATATGCAATTAGCACCTCAAAAGACAACAGACAATGAAAATTTATTATGGATGGTACAAGATTGTAGCAGCATAACAGTTTATAACAGCAATTATAGTTTCATAACAGCAGCAAGCAAAAGAGATCATAATCGCATGAATTAACAAGGAAAATTTGGCACATTTCCAGTAGATCAATATCCAATTTCTCATAACTCTCCCTTTCATAAGTCCATACTTAACCATTTTCCTCTTTGCAAACTCACGAAAACATAATTCCGACACTTAGATTATTTTCATCTATGCAGACTCACTGACTCACAAACGCATAACTCTCCCTTTCATAAGTCCGTCCAAAGAGTCTCCATACTTATCTTTGCAGACTCGTGGACTCATAATCCTTCCTTTCATAAGTCTGTCCGAGAAGTCCCAAGACTTAGTCATTTCTACCTCCTTGCCTTTGTGTAGCTGCCACCATGGCAGTACATGTCACCTATTGCCACATCAGCTAATACGTGCCCCCCCCCCCACGTCGGCATACGAAAAAATACCGAAAATTTTCCAATTTCGCCTATTTTCCAAAATTCAAAAAATGCTCAAATTCGCCCAAAAATGAAATTCCTTCTTCGGCCATCATTAGAGCTCCGTGACTAAGCTCAATACAACCAAAATCAAGCCCTGTACATAAACATTTCTTCGTTGCTTTTCAAATTCGACTCTTTCACTTCGAATTTGCCATTATTTAGCTGCAGGAAATTGGGGCTTTTGCCCAATTTCATCTCATTTCACCATGGTCGCTCTGCAACCATTAAATTTATTCAATTTCACTCCACTAAACACAAACTCAACCTCTAGAGTCACCAATTACTTATGTGCACAATCGGTCGACATTTGCGGTATGAAGTTTTCTTCAATTCCTTCGCGAATTGGGAAATTTATTTAACCATTTTCACTCAGTCAGCCATAACCTTATGCTGACTTCAAATTCGACCAATTAGAGGTCTGAATTTGCTCAGACAAAGATCAGAATCAGGAAAAACTCATCGTTGGACCAAAATTTCCCAAATTCCCCAAGAATTTTTAACAACAGAAATTGGGCTTTGGCCCAATTTCACCACAGAAACACAATAAACATTTGTCAAACAATTTGCAAACGAACTCTTCCTGACATTCTGTCAAACAATCCGCTTGCAAACTCTGTAATTTCACTTCTGCGCTCTGCTAAATGGCCCATGCAGGCTCACTGTTGAAAGCTAGGCTCTAATACCAATTTGTAACATCCCCATTACCAGGGACTCAGCAAAATTGCTCTTGTAATGTTCTCAACCCCAAGTTGGGCCACGCCACACAGAATTACGAATTCTGATACCATTAAATTAAATAATAATTATGCATCTGGATAGAGTTAAGTGAAAATAATAACAGCATGCATGCAACAATAACAATTCATATATAGAATTTAACAACAGAGATTCCATGGCAGAAACTCATAATTGCACACACACAATAATTGAAATAAGCACAAGAATGACACTTATCTCAGGAAATAAACACAAACTGCATGCAGACCTTCCACGTTCCTCCCAGCCTTAGACCACACTGCTCATAACTCTCAGTAGTAGGTCACCCCCGAGCTGGGGCTAAATTCCACCTAGGTAAAGAGTTTCCAACCAGGCTAAGGTCTCTTTAACTTCATACAAACTCGGACACATACAAACTCAAACACAGGTGCCAACTCAAACTAACATCCTACAGTCTCTCATTCCCCACATGCATGTCCCACCTCAGAAAGTGTGCCCCTTCTCTGCTCAACAGTCCTTCTCTACTCAACAGTCCTTCGGCTGCCCCACTTCCCTTCTGAGGCTTCAACAACAGGCCGGAGAGGAAGTATCAGAGCACTGTAGTTGTAGTCTGGCACCTTGGAAAATCAATTCCCAACAGTTCTCTCACCTGGAGAGAATGCTCACGGGCCTGGCAACCTGCTTCTTCAATCCTACGGGCCTGACAACCCGCCTCTTCAATTCAGCTCCCTAGCTAACCAGTACAGGTAGAGGCCTCTATTGCAGTCCAGTACCATAAGGTACGATTCACAGCTGCCTCTCCCCCCCCAAGGAATAATTCTCCCCAATATATATATGCTTGTGTCCTTTAAGACACTTGGCACCCAAGGGTCTCCCTTGTCCCTACTTTAGAACTAAGGATATATTCATATCCATTACTTTAGGTTTAAGGAATACTAATATAATACTCCATTGGGATTAATCCCCCTAGCTTAGACCCTTCCTAGACTCTTAGCCCCCCTTTCCCTTTCTAGTGGAGTTTAGCCCCCCATACTCTTTTACATGGTTGGTCTGCAGCAGTGGTGTGTTTTCATTAATAATATGAGTGTTTACATATTACAATAATAGACTGACTGGCCTTTAGCATCTAGGCTCTCCGGCCTAATAATCACATAAGCCTTCTGGCCTATGACAACCTGACTCACCAGCCTATAAAACATTTTTGCGTTTACAACTGGGAATCGACCTGGGGTATTACAACACATGCACTTCTGGCCCAAAATATCCTAGCTCGCCAGCCTATATGTTCACTTACATTTATATGTACAGTTGGGGTTCGGCCTAAGGGTATTACAAGTTGGAAAAAGCAGGGTCGAAAAAGCTGGGCCGAAAAAGCTGGTCGAAAAGCAGGGCCGAAAAAACAGGGCCAAAAAAGCTAGGTCGATCTTTTTCTGGACTGTAAGAATTCTGAATCTGCTGTAATAATTTTCTGAAGTATTCATTGTATTTTTGCTGCTGTAAATTGCTCAAAAGAAAAAAAATAAAAGCCCTCTTTGCTGGTTTTCCCCACACTAGGGTTTCCAAGGTATATACAGTGTCATTGTGTGTGATTGGCTTTTAATTTTTCCACTGTGCATGCATGTATACTGCACTGGAATAATTTTAGCATAGATCAGATTTAAATTTCTGAGATTGAAATTAAATTTCTGGGTTAATAATCTATTGGCTAAATTATCATTGTGCTGGGTATTAGAAGTTTTACATAAGGACCATACTCCTACAGATTTGATACACGTACAACAATTTTGAAGAATGGATGTTTGGTCATGCTTTACTTTTTGTTTATGTAATGTTAGATAGAGTTTGTCTCATGGTTTTGTCTTAGCATCAGTATGATGTTGTGTAACTATTTGTTTATAAAGACACCTGTATAAGGGGATGATTGTAAGAGTCAAAGTCATGAGGATAGGCTATAGTCTTATATGATAGAGGCAGTCTATAAAGGCAATGGTTGCTAACGTTATAAGTTGAAGGGATCGTCAATGTGTATTTGATTTCCACTCAAAATATAAATATAATGATATTTTTCTCGGAAAAAGAAAAAGAAAACTATATCAACATGACGAGTATCTATTCATAATTTTTTGTAACTGATTTTATAATATATATTATGTGTTTATGTAATCGTAGTTAAAAAAACAAAATTTCCATTGAATAACAAATGTAAAATAACTGGAATATAAAAGGCTAAAAAAGTTAAAACTAAACTAACAAAAAAAAAAGACATAACTAATGGAATAACTGACAATTTATTCACTAATAGCACTTGAAAAGTTTCAGCTATTGTGAGAGGCATTGGGATGATATATCAACTTATCAAGGACACTACCTCAGCAAAGTGTGCTCGCTGAAGATGAATTTGCCGTAACCAGCCAGGAGTCACTCCAAGAAAACGATTAGCTACACCTCCAACACCAGGCTCTGCAATATCAGAACCGCTGGCTGAAGTCACAGTGTTAGTATTAGTAATCCCACCTCCAGCACTATTTGTGCTAGCACTGGCTGTTGAGTAAGCACTGGAACTGATGGTGATGCTAGTATTGGTGCTATCAAGTGAACTCCTAGATATTATACTCCATTTCTCTATTTCCTCTTCAGGAATTTCACCATCCTTGGAAAGAAGGGGAAGCCTGAGCCGTTGAGAAGCCTCTGCAACAACTAGTCTTTGTTCTAAAGCTTCGTAGACCTGCAAAACTGTCAAGGCATCAGAATAAATTTTTCACTAAGACCTTCCTAAAAACAGTCATGAGTCATATCAGAAAACCTATCTGTTCAAAAACTGATGTTAAAAGGGCACACACTCACCACCAGAATCAAACTCCAAACAAGACACGAAGCCCACTTAATGGACATAATATCATCTGAATGTTGGATTTATGAACACCTAGGAAAGCAGAGAAACGCATGGACAACCTGCCACAAGCTCTGTTTGACAGTTGATTGAGCTCGAAATTCTTGTGTCTCATAACTGACACTGTTTAAAAGTTAATCATTATACTCGGCCTGATAGTCTTTTTGATCAAATTTGAGTATATGGCTAATAGACAAACATCATGTATAGTTTCCACTCTGGCAAAAGCTCAGATACTCCTATAGTTAGCATTGTGGTCTGCAAAGTGATATCATGTTAAGGATTTTTATCTAAAGATGCAAGACTCTAGCAAAACTACTTGTGCAATGTTCATTATAATTTTCATGTTTTAGAAATCTAAATTGAGATTTTTTTCCTTGCCTTCCTATAACAACTTTTAAAGCCTATTGACATTACTGAACAGTTTCATATTATTTATTTTCTGTTCATATTTGCAACTGAATGTGGGCTTAGATGTCGTAAAAGCGCATGAGCAATAGCAATATCATAAACAATCTGTATTCTATTTTCCCAAAATACACTTTTCTTGGGCCTACTCTCTTGTTGTCTCATCATCATTATCAGAATTTCAACAATATGTGACAGAAATTCAAAGAAATCTACTACAATTCAAATTAACAAAGTGTTCAGACAAAATGACTCAGCAAAGCAGAGGTGTAAGAGTTGACCTGGACTCTGGAAAAACTAACTGGGGAACTCACAAATATAGACATATATAATATTATGCTATAAACAAAATTACAGAGGATTGTATCTTGAAACAATAAGATAATACTCATAGCTACCATATCTGTATGTCAATCAGGCCCGTGGCAGTTCCAGAGATGAATCTGCAGCATGCAAATGGGAATAGGAAATCTAAATTGAGAAATATCCAGGAATTGACCACGTGATGGCTTTGATGGAAATTCTGGCAGGGTTTTGATCAGGATTTTGAAAAAAGGGTCGAACACACAAGGGTTTTGATGGAGGTTGAGGAAGAGTTGGTCATTTTCTCCCTTGACCTGGTGGAGATCATTCAGGGAGGTTGCATCTCCCTGTCTCGAGGAGAGGTGATAGGTGCTTGGAGAGACCACAGCCATAGCCAAGTTGAGCTGGAAAGAATGGAAGTCAATGGAGGTGTGAACCCCAAAAGTTCAGATCATGAAGGAGAGCAATATGACCTTCCCATGGAGTTGTCAAATTTATACCAATGGTGTGAAAAGGACTGTTCTAGGATTTCTAAGGACTCTTTGCTTTTTGGCAAATTTGAATCTGGATTCGACCCATCTGATGTGATGGGAGGGGTTCCATCCTGCAGATGTAATCAAAGATCCTCGTGAGGCAACAAATGGGCATTATCATGATATCAATTAAATAGGATCTGTTAGCACCCAGATTGGATTTCTTCAAAATCCAATTGGATTGCCTATCTTAGTTTGTTCATCGATACATTATGGGATGGATCAATTAGTCGATACATAGATTTAGCATTGATGGTGCGCAAGTGCATTTCTGGCTTGGCACATGATCGCATGTTTTTGTTGTAGGGGTTCATGGTAGGACAGATTCTTGAGCAAGTCAAACATATATAAAGGTATATCTAATGGACGAAGATTCAGTAGAACAGGTGCCTCATACTTGCAGGTTCAATGCAGTTTTCAGAACAAGTATGGGAGGTCGAAGACAAACAAAGCGTTTGATCAGGTTGGTTGTTGCAATGTCTTGGAAATCATTGTTTCCCTAATTTGATCATGTTTTTGGATATCCTTTGGGGAGATGTGCATGGGATTTGAATTTGAGGCAACTTTGAGAAGTTGCATTTTTTAGTAAATTCTATTTTAAGTAGTGGTTATTTTTAGTAATTTCTAAGTTTGGGCAGATTGACAAGATAATGACATATTTGAGTACCCAGTGAGAAGATTTGCCTATGGTTCAAGTTTTAGTTGATTCCTAGGGCATGGATTTTGGTCTATTTTTAGCAAGGTAACCTGAACTTTTGGATACCTAACATACAGTTGTAGTGTCAAATTTCAAGCCATTATGAGCACTTTGAAATTCAGGGACCGCTTGCATTTTGACATAGTCAAGAGGGTACATGGTGGGCCCACACGTGGTTTACTGCTATTTTTGGAAATATGTGCCATAGGAGGCCTTCATGTGATCTAACCTAGTGCACTCTCCTTGATGAGTTTCCATTCCCTTTCCTTGAGCTAATCCATTGTTATTTTAAGCCTAAAACCCTACACGCCCTTTAGAGTAACTTACTAATTTGAAATTTACTTTATTTGGCAAGAAAAGTGATTACTAGTTATGAGATTGTTGACTATAGGGGAGCGCTCTACCTAAAGAAGCTCCATGTTATTATACCACGACATCTCTTGCTATTTTCAGCCTTGCCCTCTGTTGTAAATATGACAAAAGGATATGCTATAAATATCTTGATTCCTCACACCTAAACCATACATTAGCCTATTCTTAGATAAGATAAGATAAGATAACTTTATTAATGTCCAACTAATAACCACAAATAGGTCAAACAGACTGCTAAGTACAATTGTGTTGAACACAAAGTGGGACCGCAAAGGCCACTCCTATAAAAGCATGGTAAACGTAGATCTGAAATATGATATGCTAGATAAGTTCTCTAGTCTAAGACCATGAAATGGAAAAGCAAAGCGATCATGTAGAAACATGCAAGTATTGCAAAGGAACCAACGACAAAACCTCCAATGAGGTAGAGGGGGATGTTGTCTCGCTTGAGGGGCGGTGATCAACAACTCTCGATGCTCTCTCTCCTAACATCTAAGGCCAAAGAGAAGAAGCTAATGATAGAACATTGATCAGGGGATCTAGAAGAACTAGGAGATCTAGTTTAAGATATGTCTCATCGTCTGGAGGAGGTAGCCCTGCACTGAGATCCGGAGGAAGTCCCATGTCTACTGGAGCCATGTGAACTATTTGTTGTCTCGCTTGAGGGGCGGTGATCATCAACTCTCGATGCTCTCTCTCCTAACATCTAAGGCCAAAGAGAAGAAGCTAATGATAGAACATTAATCAGGGAATCTAGAAGAACTAAGAGATCTAATTTGAGATATGTCTCATCGTATGGAGGAGGTAGCCCTGCACTGAGATCCGGAGGAAGTCCCATGTCTACTGGAGCCATGTGAACTATCTCGAGATCTAAGGTGAAACCCCCATAATGCCCTTGCAAACTGAACTCAAATGGCCTCTCAAGGTCTCACAGATTTAACGGCTAATGAAGTGTTGTTGTCTACCTGCCTCTTGGTACCTCTATCTGACAAGAGCACCAAGAAGAACAAAGTAATTGGCCTCGCTCATGTAAATATCCAAGCACCTCTGGTCTAGCAACCCAAAGAAGGTAGAGAAAGAGTTTTGAGACTCTCTAAAAAGACAGTGAAAGCGACCTCTAATCTCATAATTTATTGGACACTAGAAGGCAAAATGCTCCTCTATCTTGATCTCCTGAAGATGGTAGAGTTGGCAAATCCTGTCGCCTAATGTGATATGATGATCAATCTCAATCGAAAGTCAATGAGACCCCACCCGAAATTGCCCAAGAGAGACCCTGAGAGCATGCATCCAACCCCTAAGTGTATAAGCAAGCCAAACAATAAGGTCATCCCTCAACTCCATGAAGTGCTCTACATAAAAGGCCATCTCGGGGTTCAACCCGCCAAGTGGGTTGACCTAGGTAACCTTAATATACAATCTATAGATGTCCTCTCAAATAATCCTATTTAAATCTTGCTTAGTTGGTAAGAGTTGATCAAGGACATTAAGAGAATATCTGAAAGGAGGGAGGCAGTCCATCAAGATACCAACCCACTAAAGTAGACAAGTGACCTCCATAAACCTATTGTTGAACCGACTAAAAGTGCTAGAAATAGCTATGGCCTCTGAAGAGTAGTAAGTAAGGTAAGGGTAGCTATCTCTGTTGACTAGTAAGTCAACATACCCTTGAACCCAGTGAAGAAGGGAAGCCAAACTAAGTATGGTTTCAATCCTAAATGGAAGGGTTGCGAATTTTGCATGAATACGGCTTGGGGGATTGACCTCTTGCACTTGATGATGCAACGAAGCATGAGGACATGAACTCTCTCTGTCATGGCCCACTCTGACTTAAGAAGACTCGAACCCCAAACCTCTAAACCATAGAGAACTATGGGTCTAATTAGGTTGTCCAGATCCCAGAATGTCCATCTTGGACAAAATGTCCTGAAAGTGATTTTGAATACACCGACGCTCGAGGAGACCAAGGGACCCATAGCCTTTGTTGATATGAGGCTAGAGGGCTTTTCTCAAACAAAACCTAGGCCTGGAGAACTAAACACCCAAGTAAGTGTAGGCAATGGCAGCCTCGATCTCCACCACTAGAAGTAAAAGTGACACTTTGAGAGGACGTTCTTTGTCTCATGGAAGATCGTGACCTTAGTTTTACCAAGATTGGTCGTCAACTGACGAAGATCACAAAAATTGGATAAGGCATCAAGCTATCTTTGTAACCCCTCTAAGGTGAAGGACAAGAGGACCACCATCATTGACAAAAAGGAGAATGGAGATCAAAGCCTGGTGAAGAAGGCACCCATCCCCAAGCTGAATATGCTTTTGTAAAAATGACTCCAACTCATCGATATAAATCCCAAATAATGTACGGGAAAGAGGACATCCCTAGTTCACCCTAATGGTATTCCTAATGAAGTCTGAAAGCCCATGAGCTATGCATAGTGTGCCAAGAACGAACTCATAGAGACTCATGATAGCCATTATAAGGACCTTCAAGATGCTAATGTCTCTAAGTCTCTAGAAAAGGGCCTCCCTTGGGACCAAGTCCAAACACCTTTTGAAAGTCAACAAAGCAACAAAAGACTTTGGAAGAACGATACCTAGCCTCCTCAATGATTGCCCAAAGAGTGAGGATATGAACAATGATCTAGTGCTCCAACCTGAAACTTGCTTATCCTCTAGCCTGAAGGTGTCTATGCTCAAGCTCCTCGGATAACTTGAGATGAAGGGCAATAGCATAGAGTTTAGAGAAAGTGTTGCCCACCATGATTGTCCTATAATTGTTTGGCTCCACCCTAGCACCCTATTTGAGGATTGGGTGAATCGTGTGGCGAGACCATGCTTGTGTAAAGCTCAAGCAAGACCATGCTTGTGGAGGGGTTTCTCCAGGGATTTTTAACCAGAAAATTACGTGTGCAAATGTGTATGGTTTCCTTATTGTGCTTCTGCTGATTTAATTTTTGTAGAACGTTAAAACTCAGTCATGCTATATTTGGAAGAACATTAATATAAGTTTATATTTTTAGCAGTGCCTATTTTTAGGCATGCTATATTTGGCATTGTTCTCCTAGCAATTCCAGACATTTTTCGTGTTTTCCTATTTTTCAGGCGAACTGTTATTTTTTGCATGTCTATTTTTAGCAGTGTAATTATTAGCAAGTATGGTTGCCATGCAATGTGACACATGGCATACATGCAAAGGTGACACATGGTAGTTCCAAGTTATGACATGTAACAGTTTCTGGGAGTGACAAGTGGCTAGAGTTGACTAGATGTGTGCTTGAGTAAACAAGGCGCATGCAAGAGTCAACTGAGGGTGAATAAGGCACATGCATGAGATAAGGAGTGAGTTGGCGCATGGAGAAGATAATGAGGTTCTTTATTTGATCTAATTGGATGCATGCATGTTAGTTGGCTCTAGAAAACTCAAGGCACATGAGGGTGTCTCCACTTTGGCCAAGCGCATGGCTACTTCTCTCCACTTAGGCCAAGTGCATGGTTACTTCTCTCCACTTGGGCTAGGGCACATGGATACCACTCCACTTGGACTAGGGCACATGGACACTTCACTCTACACTCCATTTGCAATTTGACAAAAAGTGTCTACACTTGGCTAAAGCGCATGAGGGGAGATCTTGTTAATTACTCTAAAACCAGCAATCTAAGAAAACAAATTAGATCTAGATTACTTTACTGGAGTTATTAACTCTGACTTGCAGCAGAAACTAGAAAGGCAATCACACACAGTGCACAATTATTTTTTGCTCTTCCAAATCAGTTCATCATTCAAATATCATCAGAACTGACAAGAGCTCCATGACTAGGAAAATGGCTCTAGGAAAATTTACATCGAAACAGCAAAAATATGAAAATCAAAATCACCTCAAGCCGCTGCTAAGACTTGTTGTATGGCCCAACAACACTATGGCTTGCTCTGTACAGCCTGTGAAAATTCGCATGTGTAGGTTGTCCGGCTCACACGTGCGGCCTGCAAACACTTCTGCCACTATTATGTCACATGTGTGACATGCTGCCCTCCTACAGATTCGCACGTGCGGCCCTTTCTGGCTGTTGTACGGTCCACTCATGCGACCCTCTAGTAGCTTCTTGTTGTATGGTCTAGCTGGTAATTTATGTTGCCTTCCTCTGTTGCATCTTCCTGCTAAAATCTCCTAGCCAAGCTGAAAATCAGATCTCCGATTTTCTCATTTACTCACATGACTTGTGAAGTAAATGCTCTCTGTGTCTTTGTCCTTTGCCCTCTCCGTCTTTTATAACTTTGACTTGAGACAAATCCCTAATCTCAACAGTCAAGATCTAACCATGAGATCAATGGCTCTCTTTTAATTAAATCACTAAGTGACCCAACTTAGTCACTTTATTAATTAAAAGTCACTTTAATAAAAGACGTTCACTTTATTAATTAATTAATAAAGTGAACTCTAAAAAAAGCATTGGATACATTTAATGACGATTTCCACAAGTAGACACCCTTGCGGAAATACCTATTTAAGCTACAGTCACTAACACTCCCTCTTAACAAGGAAGGTATTCTCCACCACTCTAAGCTTGTATCTAAAGAAGATGAACTTGCCCTTCACCAAAGGCTTGGTGAAAATGTCTACCAATTGCTCATCTATAGGAATATATTGGTGCTTGACTACTCCCTTTAGCACCATGTCTCTGATGAAGTGGTATATGATCTTGATGTGCTTTGATCTGTCGTGAAACACTGGATTCTCCGAGAGTTTGATGCAACTCTGGTTATCGTAGTAAATCATTGTCGGCTCAAGATATTGACCAAACAATCCTGTGAGTAACTTACGAAGCCAGATGGCTTCACAACTAGCTAGACTGGCCGCTATGTACTCTACCTCAACTAAAATCAATGCTATCGTGGTCTGCTTCCTGCTGAACCAAGAAATGACTGTTGACCCCAAGCTAAAGCAACACCCAGAGGTGCTCTTTTGATCTGTATCACTACCTGTCGAATCTGAATCTGAGTAGCCCTGCAACCTCACACCATCTCCGCCAAGGTACTGCAATCCATATCCTACTATGCCCTGCAAGTATCTGAACACGTGCTTTCCTGCAACCCAGTGAACCTCCCTCGGCTCCACCATGAATTGGCTCAAGGTGTTAACAACAAAGCAGATGTATGGTCGAGTGTTGACCAGAATCCAGATACATCAACGAGCCAATCAATTGTCGGTACTATCTAGGGTCTACCAACTCTATATCTGAAGAATCAATCTTCCTCAGGTTGGTCACCATCGAAGTGGCCATCGATCTATTATCCTCCATCCTGAATCTCTTCAAGATCTCAAGAGTGTACTTCCCCTGTTCGAGGACTATATCGCTCGATCGCTGCCAAACATCAAGTCCCAAAAAGTAATGCATTGGCCCAATATCCTTCATCTCAAATTATGACGCCAAGTCTGACTTGCTTCCTGCAATGAACTTCTCTACCCCAATCAGAATAAGATCATCCACATACAACACCAAGATGAGGGGCTCATATCTGTTAGATTTTAGTGAGTTATGGCTCATGCAATCCTTTTAAATTTTTTGTCAACAATTACTTCAACCATAACTACTCCAACAACCAAGATCACAAGAAGAAGATCCATGCACAAGAACACAAGATGTATCTTGGGAAACCCTTCTCAACAAGGGAAGAAAACCCAGCCAAACCCTTTGCTATATTCTTCAAGAGAAAGAGAAAGACCTCCCACACCATTACCAAAACTAGCACACAAGAGGGTGCTGCAAGTTTCATAATTTCAGACCTCAACATCTGAAATCATGAGATGACATAAAGTTAAGTGTGTTTCCTCAATGGGGATTCACCTTTATTTATATAGGACTTGTCACATCAAGTGATGTGTCTATTGGCACAATAGGGCCGACCTCAATCAATCAAAACATAATTAATAATTTCCATATTAATTATTTTTTACATTTATTATTAATCACATTAAGGTGGGGCCGACCTGTACCCTTTACATAACAATTGGGGTTACAGGTAGGTCTGACTCTTGAACAATATTTAGCAAAGGATCTGATACACCCACTAGGGGCACATCCATAGGGATGTCATAGCTCTGATTCACTGCATTAAACAGAAGAACCAGGTCTTCACACGTTCACCTGTGCTCGTCCACAAGCACATCCACTCTACAGATCTACTTTCCCACTGCCACCGACAGGAGAATCATCTGGAGTCTTCTCGTCAACTCTGCTGCTCAGAGGAGGCTAATACATCATCTTCATTTATGTTCTCATGACGATGCACCCAGCACTTTGGGATTTCACACGTTCACCTTGTGCTCAGCCACGGGCACGTCCTAACGCAACAGATCACTTTTCCACTGGATAATCATCTGGAGTTCTTCTCAACTCTCTGAATGGAGGAGGTCATCTCTACATTCCCAGCTCTGTCTCAGGCAGGAACCATGTACCCTTCTTAGGGGCTTTCTCTCAGGTTTGTAAGCTGAGAGAAAGACTTCACATAGCCGCAATGATCCACACCTCACAGGTTTGTAAGCTGGAGAATGTCTCACATAGCTGCATTCATTAACAATATCCAACCAGCAAGAAGTATAGGTTGGGATCCGCAATGAATCCCGTGCCCTGCAAATAATTGTCGTTCCTGGCATATCAGGCCCAGGGTGCCTGTTTGAGTCCATACAAGGCTTTCTTCAGCCTGCATACATGTGTCTCTTTCTCATGGACCTCAAATCCCTGTGGTTGCTCAATGTAGATCTCTTACTCAATAACTCTATTAAGGAAGGCGGTCTTCACATCCATCTGACGGATGCTCCACCCCATCTCAGAAGCAATAGAAAGTATTGCTCGGATAGAGGAGTATCTGGCTACAGGAGCAAAAGTCTCCTCATAGTCTACTCCCTCTTTCTGAAAGAACCCACAAGCCACAAATCTGGCCTTGTACTTCTCCACATTGCCATATGTTGCATGTTTTACCTTGTAAAGCCATCTAGAAGTCACCATTGACTTCCCCTCTGCCCTTGTCACAATCTCCCAAACATCATTCCTCATGATGGAGTTGTGCTCCTCTACCATGGAATCTCTCCACACATGTTGGATGGTTGCTTCCTCAAAGATGGAGGGCTCTAAGTCTATGATGTTGGTCATCAAATCCATATACGTCAGAAACTTCTGAGGACTCCTCTCCCAGAATGTGATCCTGGGAGGCTCAACATGTTCCCGAGCATCCCGCAAGCTCTGCTCAAACCACCTAGGCATCCTGACTGAAGTCGAAAGGGCTGACTACTCCTCCACCTCCTCTGGAATCTGGCTCCCAGCACTAGAAGCCTCTGCTCTAGGCTCATCTCGGCTCACCACTTTCCTCCATTGCTCTATCGAGAAGACTCTGTAAGCCTTTGAATCCTCGTTGTAACCCACCAAGATGCCCATCTCTCCTAAGGGATACAACTTTGTCCTCTTCTCCACAGGGAAGTGGATATAGATTGGACAACCAAAAATCCTAAGATGTCCTATCTCAAGTCTCCTACTTGTGAATGCTTCCTCGAGTGTTTTATCCTCCAGTATCCGGTGTGGGCTCTTGTTCTACCAATACACAATTGTGTTGCATGCCTCGACCCACAAAAACAAATGCAAACTCTGATCATGGATAATGGCCTTCGTCGCACTAACGATAGACCAGTTGTTCCTCTCTGCAACCCCATTCTGTTGCGGGTTGTAGGCCACAGTCTTCTCCCTCTTTATCCTTGCCTCCTTGCAGAAATCAATGAACTCGTTGGAAGTGTACTCACCCCCATTGTCTGTCCTCGACGCCTTGATCTTCCTTCCTATCATGTTCTCCACCTGAGCTTTGAACTCTCTGAATGACTGAAGACCTCAACTTGGGTCTTCATGAAGATGATTCAGACTAAAGTCTGGAAGCCCGGTGACCATCTGCCTCGGTAATGGTAGTGTCCCATCCTCTTGTGCCACAGCTCGCACATGCTCTCACTGGTGTGCATCAATGCCTAAACAGCTTGGCCCTAAAGTCTATATAAGTTCCAATCCCGGACTCCAATCCTCAAAGCAGTGTCTGGACTGGCTCCCTCTAGTCGAATGAACACATGCCCCCTTTGAAAGTTAACCTCATAACCTTCTTCCTCCATGACTAAAATGGACAAAAGGTTCCTCTTCAAGCCAAGTACATACAGTACCTCCTGTGCATCAAAGGATCCTCCTGACTCAAGCTGGAACTGCATACTTGGCATTATTACCAAGTTGTATGTGGAGCTCTAAGTCCTTTGATAAACTGTTGAACGACTCTCTAGCCTCTATCATGTGGCGGGATGCGCCACTGTCCAAGTACCATGCATCGTTGGGAGTAGTGTTGGTAGAAAGACAAGACACGAATGAAAAATCACTCTCGAACTTTGATGCACGTTCGTTCAACTGTGTCTATGTTGTCGCTGCAACTGTCTGCGACTTTCCTTTCTTTCTTTGTGGACACTGAGAGGCAAAGTGGCCATTCTTGTGGAAAAGGTAACATTTGATCTTGCTCATGTCTCTTTTTGCCTAGACTGTTGCCCCTCTCCCTGACCATTACCCTTCTTGACGAAAAATTTCCCTTTGCCTTTCTTGGTTTGGCTAACAAGGGCTAAGTTTTTGTTTCCTCCACCTCCTCCTTGCTTGCCGGATCTAGACTCCTTCTGAGTCTCCTCCTGAATGCAGTCATCCCAAAGTCTCTCCCACTTGGGAAGCTACTCTCGGGCACAAATGCCCATGATGAATGGTTCCCATGCCTTGGTGAATCCATTTAGAGCAATATTGACTAGCTTTGCATCCCATATAGCCTCTCCAATAGCTAAAAGCTAGTCACATATCTGTGAGATCCTCAAAAAGGAAGTTAGTCACATTGTCAGAGAGGGTCATTCTGCATTCTCTGAGCTTGGCTTTGAGAATCATCTTCCGACTCATGTTATCAATTTGGAAAAGTGATACTAGGGCATCAAACATCTCCTTGGAGTTGGCCTTCTCTGACACATGTGGGATCAGATGATCCTTGATAGCTTCTAGGATCACCTATGTGCCTTCATGTCTTTCTTCTCCAACATTACCCATACAGCCGAATCTACCACTAGTTGCACCAGTTGTGCACCCTGCACTGCAATCTGTGTTGGTGTTATAGTTGGAATACCACTGGTCACGACATCCCACGAATCAGTCTTGCCTTCCAAGGCAGAAAATTTGAAACCCCATCAAGTCGATCCTCAACCTTGACACTAATGATTGACATGGTTGTCTTGAGCTTTGTCCTTCAAGCTCGCTGAAATAATCTACAATGAATAAACTGGATCTGCTTTTCTCTCAAAGCAAGAGCTTTGATACCATGTTAATTACTCTAAAACCAACAATCTAAGCAAACAGTTCGGATCTAGATTACTTTATTGGAATTATCAACTCTTACTTGCACCGGAAACTAGAAAAGCAATCACACACAGTGCACAATTATTTCCTACTCTTCTAAATCAGTTCATCATTCAAATATCATCAAAACTTACAAGAGCTCCCTGATTAGGAAAATGGCTCTGAGAAAATTTACAGTGAAACAGCAAAAGTATGAAAATCAAAATCTCCCCAAGCCGTTGCTAAGACTTGTACAGCCCAGCAACAATACGACCTGTACGGATTCGCAAGTGTGGCCCTTTCTAGCTGTTGTACGATCCACTCATGCGACCCTTTGCTAGCTTGTTGTTGTACGGTTTGGCTGGTAATTTATGTTGCCTTCCTCTGATGTATCTTCCTGCTGAAATCTCCTCGCCACGCTGAAAATCAGATCTCTGATTTTCTCATTTACTCACATGCCTTGTGAAGTAAATGCTCTCTGTGTCTTTGTCTTTTTCCTTCTCCATCTTTTATAACTTTGACTTGAGCCAAATCTCTAATCTCAACGGTTAAGATATAACCGTGAGATCAATGGCTCTCTTTTAATTAAATCACTAAGTGACCCAACTTCATCACTTTATTAATTAAAAGTCACTTTAATAAAAGACGTTCACTTTATTAATTAATTAATAAAGTGAACTCTAAAAAAAGCATAGAATACATTTAATGACGATTTCCACAAGTAGACACCCTTGCGGAAATACCTGTCTGAGCTACAATCACTAACAGATCTATACTCAACTCATCAATGCACATGGGTTCTTTGCATGGCTAATTCGACCTCAATTATTGATAAAAGGAGGTCGCTCAAGGTGAAGATGGGATTTTTTCTTGGCATCAGCATTCTTCTCCATTTCTCTATTCTTCTAGCTTCTTTTACTCTGTGCAGGGGATATCACTGGACCAATTTTGTGTTTGTCGCTATGGTGCAATCAACCTTCTGATTAATGCAAAATAAAGTTTGATTATGTCTTCTCTCCAGCTCTTGGAACTTGTTGGTACATTGTTGTTTCTTTGCATGGCATTTTAGAAGTTCTTGGGCCTTTATTTTGATAATATTTATCACTTAGAGCGCCTTTCTATCTCTTTTCTTGACCATTTTTTAAGCTATTGCAAACAGAAAATTTTCTCTAAACTATTACAAAACTTTTCTCATCTCATCTTTGGCTGATTGATTGCATGCCAAGGATTATTTTATGTGCTATTTTACAGGTTTATAAGCAGATTTACAGGGTAATTTCAGCGCATGAGAAGCTAGGGACCCCCCCTGAGGTTGGAAAAGCACCAGCCCAAACAGAGAGGAGATTTGTCGGTGACAAATTAGGTAGATCTCCTATATGTTAACGTTGATTTCTCACTGCAGATTTCTGAAGTCATTCCATTTCCTACAGTGCAGATTTTTGTGCTAACAAGAGGTTAGTGCAAAAGTACAAACTAGATGTGCTATTTATTCAGAAAATTATGAGGTATGAAGAAGATGTTATAGGACATCTGCAAAGATTACTACCAGGTTGGAATTTGTAGCCTCAAGTGCTAGAGGTAAGTCAAGAGACCTAGCAATATGATGGACCTCTACATGTAGACTAAGAAATCATGTTATTTTGGACTCTACTATCATCTTCTCTTTACAGATATAGGATCCCCGGATGGGAATAAACTTTGTAAATTGCTATGGCCCATGTCACAGTCAGAGAGACCATTTGTTGAAGTTCTTTAATGAAGCAGCCTTCCCTGTCCAAAATGCGGTGTGTGGAGGGGATCTGAACTTAGTATTGAAGCAATGTGAGATCTGGGGAGAGAGAGGAAGAAATGATATGCAGACAAGGTTCTTTACTCACCTTGTTTGAAGAAAAAGCCCTGGTAGACGTGGAACCTGTTGAATTGAAGCACACATGAGGAACAAAAGCATGGGAGAAGCAAAATTGACAAAAGGTTGGACAAGATCCTTGCCTCTGATGGCTTGCTGATGAAGACAAGCAAATTTAAGTCTTGAGTAGGTACAGAAGGTACTTCAGACCACCTTCCTATCATTCTTCAGTTGCAATTCGATGCATATAAACCCCCAATGCCCTTTAAATTTAATGCATACTGGTTGGAGAATAAGGACTATAGGGAGATGGTATAAAATGGATGAAAAGTCTATGATCCCGGCTCAGGTGACTCTTAAAATTCTTCAACACATGGTAACAGTCCTAATCTGATTTCTAACCTACCTACTTAGGAAAACAGAAAACTGAAATCTCTATCAAAAATACAATCTGATTTTTACAAGGAACTGAAACACATCAAGCTGAAGAAAGTAGCAGCAAGTACACAGATCTGAAACTCATATCACACCATTGTTTATTAATCTTAAAAACAAGAATTACACTGAAAGCTTCAAACTGTAGCCTTCAGCCACTGTTTCCTAATCTGAAAACTGAATAAATTAAACCTATACCCCTGCCTTTTCCTTTATAGAGTAGAAGGTACAATGAATTGGACACATACATGACAGCAACTTAACTGAAAGTCTTAACTCCTAACCCTAGTGTACCTTATTTCCATGGATAGACGAGCCAAGTAAAGTGCCCCTCTACTGGAGATGATCTAAGGCATGCAAGCATGCATCCTCCTAGAGATCTGCACTCTTAATTGAGGCTGGGAGTCAACATGCATGAACAACTAGTCTAACAAGGGAACTGCACCCTTTAATTGTACATGCAAAAACTCAGAATTAGAACTGAACTGCGAATTTAGAAAAAGTATCTAAACTGGAAATAACTAAGGATGGTGCTGGCATGCTTTTGGAATGCATGTTCCCTCTATCTCTCTCTTCTCCATAAATGCTCCTGCACCCTCATTACTGCTATATGAAAATGCTGAAGGAGGGCATACTGCATATTGCCACTGCTGTCATTAAGGCTACTGTACAGACTGCTGTATGGAATCTCTGCTGCAGTACCTGCCACCGTACCTTTTCTGCATGCACCCAGATCTTCTCTGCTGGCTGCTGACATTAATGGCGCTCTGCTGGACACTTTCTGAGGTACTAAAATTCCAACAGTGACTACACAATAAAATCCTTCTATGTGAATTTGACAAATATCAAAAAATTGACAAATAACTGGGTGTACAAACAAAGTATGCAAGCAAAACCCAGACAGAATGACACTCAGGCTCAAATGGAAGTGTTAAATGATTAGATGAAACTGGGAAGGATTACTGAAGACTGGCAAAAGGAGATGGAAAATTTACAGGGTGAACATTCTAGCTATTAGCGTGGAAGGAGACATTATGGCAACAAAAAAGTAGCGCAACATGGTTGAGAGATGGTAATGAGAACACAAAATTCTTCCATAGGTTTACTCAAGCAAGGAAAGCTCAAAACACAATATGGGGGATCAAAGAAGCAAATGAGGTTGAACCTAAGTCACAGGAAACGGCCCTGCAGATGCCATACCAGTACCCAAAACGTAGACGAAACAGCTTGGAAATGCTGTTGGCCGTACCGTACAGTATTTCCTGATTTGGAAAGTCCGTACGATACAGCCGGCAGCATTTCCAAGCTGTTTCGGCCCATACGGCAGCCGTTTCCATGGAAATTTTTAGTTTTGCAGGCCCATCCAAGTGACCAAGAGGGCTGTGGGTGGGTCCCTTAGGTGGCCAAAATACGCCTAATTAACCACTAATAAACATTTTAAATCTGTCCAAATTCAATTAACTATCATCACCATTTCACTCAACCTAGTAATTAATGGTAAAGTATGACCTTTTACTTAAATTTTTAACATTACCATTAATTGTTTCCAGATGTTTGAGGAGCATCGTTTAAAATTTCAATTTGTTAGTCACCAAGAACCGAAAATTGATAAGACAGCCATTGATGGAGCTGTGCAAGGAACCCTGGCATCAGTGGAGCAGGAGGTCTTCTGCAGTTGTCAGATTTGAGGTCAATCCACCGAGTGCAGTCTAGGCAAAAAGATAAATAATGAAACTGAAATTCGAACAGTTACCATTTTAATGTCCTTAGCATTGGAGAAGGGAATCAGGGATCTGTACATTGTTGGTGATTCTAAACTCGTTAGCTCTTGGTTGGATGGCTCACTGGTGAACAGGTATTTAAACCTTAATGAAGCAGTGTCTCAAGCTTTGGATTTGAAGTCTCTTTCACAACATGTATTTCCATCATGTGCTGAGGGGCTAAATCAAACAGCAAATGGATTATCAAAGCAGACATGTGGCAGACCTGTGGGTACTCTGATGAAGACGAGGTTCTTGGATGGCATATTGGAGGGTCTTCCTCCATGGCAGATTACTGTTTAACCTTCTACGATGATTCACAGCACCATGACGATTGATGATACCATTTTCAGGAGGATGCTTGTAAGTTGTACCTCGTTGATTATCAATGTATAGGATTCATCTTTAGAAAAGTGATGAAATTGATTTGCTGGATATAGGTTTCTCTGCTGTTTTCGGCATTTGATCCCTTTGTGGGAAGACAATCAAACATGTATATTTTTAATTGATTTTAATGGAAAAAAAATACGACGTTTTTCCTGATGGAAAATATACACACACTAAATTCGAGGAAAAAGGATAGTTTTCATCAAAACCACCTGAAACAGGGAAACAGTTTCAGTTTCCAAAACAATTTTGGTTTCTGATACTGCACCTTGGAAAAAGCAGAAATGGGCCAATGGTATATTGAAATATTTTGAACAATATTGACCCAAAAAACACTAAAAAAAATTGTGTTTTCTGCTTTTTGGAATTTTTAGGGTTTTCTAATGTTTTAGTGTATAACACACAAACAAATCATATAATGATGGGAGAGGCTTTTTATTGTTTTTTGCACTGAGATATGCTTTATTTCTGGTATTTTTGGACAAGAAACATCCCCGGAAACGTTACTGAGGAGTTTCCATGTTTTAGTGTATACACACAAATAAATCATATAGTGATGGGAGAGCTTTTTGTTCATTTTTGCACTGGAATATGCATTATTTCTGGCATTTTTGGACAAGAGACATCCGTGGGAACGTTTCTGAGGAGTCTTCGGGGAGTTTTGTACTGGTTTTGGTTTCTGAAACGCTTCCAGGCAGGACATGGGGGCAGGGCAAGAGTTTCTTGTGATCGAGTCTAACTTGCAGAGTCAATCTGACTCGCATTTGATTACCAGTTTGAGTCACTCACTAGTCAAAATTGCAAGTACGACTGGGGGGCTGAGTCAGAATCGGAGCATCCTACTCTTCTTCCTAAAAGAGCAGAATCTAACAACGGGAATCGACTTGAACTTGGAAGTGTCTGGTCACACCGCAAATTAGGTGTCCTAAATAAGAATTTTTTAAATCTCACGAGCAATAGTCTGTGGTTCGGTTTCGGAAACTTATCAGCAAGTGCTTACAGGTTATAAAACTCTCCCCCTTGGAACACAATAGCCTTATTTCCTTGATTTTACTTCAGTGATGTGAAAGATGATGATTATGGTATGTAATGAAATTTAAAATGAAACCACCTAAGTACACGTTTTGATAGCATAGCAGGCTAATGACCCAAAAGAGCAGCTGCAAATTTGCACCCGATTGTAAATGAGATTATCGTTCCAAATCGAAATGTGCATAATTAAGGTTAAACCCAATCGTGAACGACATTACTGTTCCAAATCGAAATGTGCAATGGAGGTTAAGGGTTCGAAACCTGTGGGGAGCTCCTTAGTCCCAGCTGAGAAAACAGGGTTTGAAGGTCTCGAATTCCCCCGAGGTTCGCGACTGACACTGCCTGCTGATACTCTTCCACCATTGCGACTGCTTCACAATACACGGCCTGCATAAATGAAAACGATTTAAGCAATAAGCCTCCCGTGAAAACAAACAATAACCAGTGTTAAGAACAAATGGCATATAATGGAAAATGGATCACCATGGCTTCCAAGTAACGAAGCCTCTCTCTCGCCATCTCCTCCCGCGCCTGCAAATCAAATTGAACATTAATCTGATTTGCCAAAATTGATCAAGGAACTACTATTAGCAAATATTACCAGCTGAAGATCATAGTAAGCTGGTTTGGCAACGAGTGATCCATCCGGGGCGAGACAATGCCGTTCCAGCTGTTCGATGACTTGGGATACATCGGCTGCAAGGGTCTGTCCGGGAGGGGGCATCAATATTGGTTTCACCATCTTAATTAAAATCCTTTCAGCTTCACATTTTGAGTTTCCGAAGCTATTTATATGGACAGAACCATGATGAATGAGTGAAGTTTAAGGCTGGATTTTGAAAAATCATGGACCCTCTTCGGCTAATGACAATTGATGGATCGATTGGTGGGTGGGAATTTGAATAGCTTAATTCGAAGCATAGCTGACGGAAGATCGCGCAAGGAGATTTGGATTTTGTGCTTAAAATAATATAACCAATGGCTTTTGTCCCTTTTAATTTTCGTTTATAAAAAAAATTTAACTTATTTGATATATTATTTATGTTCTTTTTTTCCAATATGAAAATTTCTTTATTATATTGATATATAATATGTTCTTTGATTAGAATGATTACAATCGCACATAGCTAATATAAGAGAAAGAACTTTCGTTTATAGTGGTCTCTCATCAACAAAGGGGGGGAAGTTCTTAAAATAGAAATGGCGAGAGACAAGTAAAACACTGCTAGGAAACTAAAAGAACTAACATAGAAGTATAATTTAATAAACGAAAATCAAAGACTTAAAGGAAACTTCAATTTTCAAAAACATAAAAGTTTGTTGAAGGTGAGAGGAGTTGTTCTTAGAAAAGAGTAAGATAGAGAGGAGGCCCCTCATGTCCATCTATCCAGAGACTGTATGATATGATACCCACTTTTTTTTTAAGAGTTGTCTTTAATAGTTGATCTGTTGTTTTGTTATGCTCGCGACAAATGTGTTTGTAGCTGGGTTTTTTAAAAGTGGGCTGAAGTAGTCTAATTATGTCCTTCCAAGCCAAGAGGGAGATAGCTTGTAGGTCACCCATGTTGCTCAACCACTCAATAATTATTCTGGAATTCCCGAGTATCTGAAGAGAAGTATGTAGTAGATTAATATGATTCGACAAATAATTCTCATAATTAATTTGGAATAATATATAAAATAGAAGAGGTGTTAGAAGAAAGGAAGAGGGGAAGGTTAAGTTGTGTATACAACATTTTCTTACAATTGAAAATTGAATCCATAAGGATTATGGTATGATGGAACTCATATATTATCATTAATCAACTTTCACAACCAATGTGGTATAACACATAAAAAGGAAATGAAAAGACTAAAGAAAGAAATAACACCACTAAGAATGGTGTCCACCACTAGAGGACTTTTGATTATCCTAAGTGATCCAAGCATAGTTATAGGTATTTGATGCACAGTTTCACACGTATTAGAAAGTTCCATCCTTTGTGTGAGCCTCCTCTAACAACGTTAGCCCTTGCATCCCAACTCCAAGGTATGTGATGTCTACCTTGGGGTCCAAGGCACAGTACCCTTTGTGGCCTCTTGTCGTCATCGGCAATTAGGGTTGAAGCATAGTGCATCAAAAACCTCTATAACATTTGGCATAGACAACACCATGTGCACCAAATTCCAACATGGATGCACACACCTCAACAATCTATGTGCACAACTCAAGAACCTGCACATGCACACATCAAAAACCCATGCACATCTACAGTCGGGAATGTTAATTATTGTGACCATTGATATGGAAGCACAACAACATACACACTAACATATGTGCATCAACAACAACACACACCAACAACCAAGAAGATGAACAATCGCCAATAAGTACAAAATTGGATTACCTTCAACTATTAAATCTCAATCTTGTATCTTCATGATCTTAGAGGGAAAAAGATTGTTCACTATGCCCGGGGGCTTGGGAATGTGTCAAATATTTTTTCTAAGCCTTACTCATTGTGGTGTGGGCTCTTCATTGCCAAAGAACATGGTCTCGAGTCCTTGTTAGTTTTGGGGATTCGTTGTTGATTATTAAAGCAATGATTACTCATTTGAATCCATGAGGGAACAAACTAAAATTCATCGTCTTCTTAATCAAACAAGTTCTAGCTCTCTTCGATCAAGTTTCCTTTCACCACATCAAAAGGGAATTGAACGACGAGGTGAATAATTGGGCAAAGTTTGCCTCATCCTTAAATCTTGGAACTATCTTTAAAAATGGGCATATTAGTCATTGCACAATTCCTTAGATCATTTCAGTAGTGGATATTTATTGACATTGATCCCTTTTTCCAGTCATCAATGTATAACAGTTGGATGAGGCTTTAGAAGGACACCGAGAGTGGGCTTGCCTCATACTCACACATGGCCTGCTAGTTCTCACTTGTGGATATTCAATGCGACATGATGACTCCCCTCGTGAAATATGGGATATCTATGGTCTGGTGCTCACCCTGTGGTGTTTATTTAGTAGTCTAGTTTGGGGGCTACTTGGTATGGACCCTGGTTGCAATCATGGCACTCTCACGGTGGGGTTGTCAGTATTTTGGAGGGGGCGCGATAAGTGTTATGGTGAGCAATGATGTTGGTTTTTATTCTTTGCTTCATGGATTTGACCAGCTTACTCTAGTCTCCTCGCTCTTCTCTGTTTGTTTATACTTGTATGTTCTCTTTGATTTTGCGCTCTAGTGGAGTGAATTTGGGTCATTTAGTGAGCTTTTGCTTTATCAGTGGTTTGACTCTCAACCCCACTCTTTGGCGCCTATTGTCCTAGTTATATGGGTTGTAGCCATCCCATTCTCTTTTAGAGTGCCTCTAAATGTTTCTTATATGATAGGGGAAGCCCGAAAGGCCATGGATAACAAAGATATCAAGGAAATAAAAAGGTCTCTCCGCACACATGAAGTGTAACACACTCGACCCCCTAAACCTTACTTAGGGTGGTGGAATGTCGACTTTCCTATTCTTCTCAAGACATGATATTGGGTTCACCAGTTGTTTAAGTGAGGACTTCTCTTATCACAATTTAAATTAAGTTAACTCTTATTAATTCTTAGAGAAGTTTCTCCACTAAATTTAATGGAGTACCCAGGCACCTAAACACCCTCAATCCAACGGTTAGATTGTTTATCCCCTTCATATTAACGATATGTGCCGATTTGGACTCATTCCCATCAAAGTGCCCAACCATCTGGATCAATTTCCCCTCCGACAGCGATATCCCGACAGGTCATCCTCCGAAATCTAACGATCCTCGGAACTAGGGTTTCAATAGCTACGATTTATATTGGAGTCCCCATCCACTTGGCAGTTACTCTCTGCTTGATCGCCCATCCCACATGCTAACAAATGGGACCCATAGAATCTATGGATGAGATTAAATCTCGCCCATATACCAATCAACAGTCTTCCTCCATTCTCGAAGTTCCTCCCCCTCATAAATTCTCTATTTTGGCTCCTCGAACTACTCCAAGTAGTTCACTCCGACAACACCCTCTCCGACGGATCAAATGATCCTTGTTCATTTGATCCTACATTCATTGTGATCTTCGGGGTTAAGGCATATTGCTTATCAGGGTTTTCACATCCTCCTCCTCGAAGCGATTCTTGTTGGATCCAACGACTAGGAACTCACGGTGGATCTACAATCCTCAGAGTTCCTATCGTCAGACTCTTGTTTTAATCCTCCTTCCAGACCTCCGACAACCCTTCCTTCGACGATCTCCTTACTAGATCCAACGTTCCAGAATTCTCCCAAGTCACTCTCTGATAGATTGGCGATCCTTTTCGATTTGGGACTCTCCCCATCGGAGCTCAAATACGACCTCAATTTAGTTACTTCGAAGGTGGCATCATCCGACCAATGGTATGGATTTGCCCGAATCAATGACTACGAACCTGCCCAACTTAAAGCATTGGTTTCATCCAAGGTAGCAATCTGATTTCAGACTTAAAGCTTTCAGGGTTTATCCTCTAGCCATTTTCTAATATTCTACCAAACTTCTAAGAGCTTTGGGATTCCAGGTTTAAACTAGCTAAGACATTCCATCTAGGATTTGAGTGAAGATTTTGCATGTCTTGCTAGCTTTCCACCTAAGACAAGTGACTCTTCACAAGGCTTAAGGCTCTCAAACCCTCGTCGGGACTCTCTAGGTACCAGGGTACTTATGTCCCCTTCCAAATGAAGATTTTGTCCATATCTTTCAAACTTCCCCCTAAGCTTCAAGGTTTTCAAGGATACAGACCACCCTGACTTGACTTAATGTCATGAGTTAACAAATTTATACAGTGAAGGAAAGCAAGCACATTCCATTTCTACAGAAGTTCAACTCATCATTTACATGCATTAATATTTTCCCATTAAGCCATAAAACTACACATTCACAACATTATCAAGTTTCAAACAAGCCAAGTTAGACACTTATCTGTTCAGGGAAAATATCAACAACCAACCGAATGAGAGAGGACACCTTTCCTCCCAACCTTAGGCCATACTGCAAGGTGCCTTCCTACAGTACACCACCTTCGTGCCAAGCCATGATATCACAAGGGAATGATTTTGTTGGTCTTCAAGTTCATATGATCCAGGAAGGTTACTCTCCTTCCTCCTCTGGCAACAACATAAGTTGCCCCCTTCCCAATGAGCTCGGGGCTTCCACAGGTTTATCAGGTAGTCTATCAACTAGATTTCCTCTTCACAAGGGAGTCCTTTCTTTGCTACATAGTCACTCAATGACCTCCCCTTACCAATGCTAGTTTTTGTCCAGTAAGTACCAAGCTACGACCCTTTAACACTCCAATCAAGATCTGGGTCTTCTATATCTCAAGGTGATCATCAATATGTTGGATGAGCTTCTTATTTTCTTCAATGAGACCTCTCCATTTACTTCTCTTTCTCAAATCCATCCAATTGAACTCCTTAGTTCATCGCACCATTTGTTGTGAGTCTACAACTCACCAACTCTCCTATGAGCCTTTCGTTGTTGCAAATTCCTCCTCTTTGTATGTGTATGTTCTCTCTCTCTAGGTGTCTCTTGTGCCTCTTCCTGATCTCATTCTTTGCGTGACTCTCTCTCGCATGACACACCTCCTTTATTCTCGGTGATGTTTTTCACCTTTGGTCTCTTCCTCTACCAATCCTTGGGACTCACGTGGCTTCTGTCAGAATAGACCTTGATCCAGGTGGATATTGGTGGCCACCCACCTATTCCAACTAGCTCATCGTGTCCATTTTTTGTTCAACACGTTCTTCTGTACTGCTTTGTAATTGTGGGATCTACACTTATGGGGTTGTCTTAATCCCCACACAGCCTCCAGGTGGATACGGGTGGCCTCTCGCCTAATCCAACTAGCTTATTTTGTATGTTTTCATGTTATCACATCTTGTTGTACTTCCAGGGTCGTTTTGGGGCCCTAAACGTTGTTTTTTTGGCTCACCACAATCATATTATATCCTAAGTCAGAGTTTGACAACAAAATGTGTAGTTCTCTGAAAGACCTTTCAAATAGGCTATCACGCGCCTAAAACGGAGGTCGTATGCAAAAGTTACGACCCTTGGAAGTTAAGGTACCAAATTACACCAACTTACCCATAGGGCCCACATGACTTTTGGCATTTCACCTTCTAGGGTTAGGTTTTTGGATGTCTACGATTTTGGCATTCATAAGTAATATCAAAAAGGCCTCTAGAGCCTCATTGTAATCCATTCTGCTTAGACGGATGCGCGTAGCAGCCACATCTCTTCTCAGAGATAGGTACCACCATTCGAGCAAGTGTTTCAATTCTGCAATTTTACAGTTTCAACCTATTTCATTATCTAATAGAAGATATTGTTCACTGGATATTTGTGTTATTCTTCATATCTCTGTGTTTATTGTATTCAATCTGTTAATCAGTTTGTTCCGCTCCTAAATCTGGATAAGTGGTATTAGAGCGATCCGCTCTTCATTTATTTTTCTTTGTGTATGTCCCCGACAAAATCTGGGTACAAGAAGTTGGGACTCAAACCAATCGAGCCATGATCCGGGTGGATATTGGTGGCCACCCACTTATTCCAACTGGCTCCCTGTGTCCGTTTTTGTTCAACACATCTTTTTGTACTGATTTATCATTGTGAATTCTAAACTATTGGGGTTGTCTGAAGCCTCACACATTCTCCGGGAGGATACGGGTGGCCTCTCGCCTAATCCAACTGGCTTATTTTGTATGTTTTCATGTCAGCACATCTTGTTGTACTTTCAGGGCTATTTTGGGGCCCTAAACGTTGTTTTTTTGGCTCACCACAGTCAAACTATATATGGAGTCAAAGTCTGACAGTGGAATGTGTAGTTTTCTAAAAGGCCTTTCCAACAGGCTATCACACGCCTAAAACGGAGGTCGTATGCAAAAATTATAACCCTAGGAAGTTGAGGTACCAAATTACACCAACTTACCCATAGGGCCCACATGACTTTTGACGTTTCACCTTCGAGGGTTAGGTTTTTGGATGTCTAGGGTTTTGGCATTCATGAGTAATATGAAAAGGGCCTATGGAGCCTCATTGTAATCCATTCTTCTCAGACAGATGCATGTAGCAGCCACATCTCTTCTTAGAGATAGCTACCACCATTCGAGCAAGTTTCAGTTCTGCAGTTTTACAATTTCAACCTATTTCATTATTTAATAGAAGATATTGTTCACTGGATATTTGTGTTACTCTTCCTATCTCTGTGTTTATTGTATTCAGTCTGTTAATTAGTTTGTTCCGTTCCTAAATCCGGATCAGTGGTATCAGAGTGATATGCTCTTTATTTATTTTTCTTCGTGCATGTGCCCGACAATGTCTGAGTACAAGAAGTTGGGACTCGAGCTAATTAAGACATTACCAGATCGGTCACGTCGAGCCCGACAAAAACCCATGGGAGACGAAAACAAAGATGGTGGAGCAGGAGATCCTATTAAAATGTTGCTCGAGGAAGCCCTCGCGCAACAAAGGAACAAAATGATGGACAACTTCGGGTAGATCCTTCGACGATTGCCCACGGGAGAAGCATCTTCATCAAGCGGCCATGCAACCCCCTTCAAGGTACAGGTAAATTTTGATATTTTGTTATTTGAAGGACCAATAGATGTGGATGTTGTAGATAAATGGTTGAATCTGCTCGAAGGACGTTTTTCGGTCCACAATTTTTTCGATAGGGAAAATATCACTTTTGCACTCCTCAAGGTTGTTCCCCATGTTAAAGACTGGTGGAATACTTCCCCTGAGCAAAGGGTCATGGAGGAATCTGCAATTTTTGTGGTGGCCCCTACATGGTATTCCTTCCAGGACACCATTAAAGAACAATACTACCTTGTTGGAAGCTACGAGGACCAGTACACCAGATGGACCACCCTACGTCAAGAAAGGGACCAGACAGTACCAGACTTCATCAATATTTTCCATACACTATGCACCAAATTGGGTATCAAAGATTTTGAGCGTCATCTGGTGCTCAAATAATGCAATTGTTTGCATAGATACATTCAAACAGAAATGGAGTTATTGGACATAGCCTCATTGGGCACAACTTATAAATACGTTGTCAAGATCAAGCAAAAATTTAAGCAGAAACAATAAGAGTTCGGATTTGCAAACCCCTCACAGTTGAAGTAGGGAAAAGGCAACCCCAACCCACACAACAAGGGAGCAAGTCATGATGGTCACCCTCAGGACAATTCGTCCAAGTCACAACATAAGAAGGGCAATGAGAAGATGAAGAAGGAGATGGGAAAATGGTGTGAGTACCATAAAAGTCCTTGGCACAACACCGACGAATGTCGCTCCAAGCAGTCCCTCATGGCCGAGCTTAAGGCTTCTGAGTCAGAGGTCAATTCTGATTCCAAGTTAAATCATGAAGGGGGGAAGCAGATTATCGACGTTGAACCCAGTGCCACAGTCGCTACCACCAAATTTCGGCCGAGTGAACCAGAAGAACTAAAGAAAGGGGAATGCCTCTTTCACTCGCATGTGTGGGTTAAGGGGGCTCCAATTCATTTCATTGTCGACAACGGTAGTCAGAAGAACCTAATTTCAACAAATGTCGTCAAGCAGTTGGACCTTCCAACGACACCACACCCACAGTCTGGCTTTGTCAAGGGAGAGATGTTCGTGTCAGCCAACAATGTCGTCTACCCTACGACATCAAGCCTTTCAAAGAAGAGGTATTGTGTGATATTGTTCCCCTTGAAGTATTTGATGTTCTTTTAGGACAACCATATTTGTGGAAGCGTCATGTTGTGTATGAGTCTAGACCTCGCAGTGTTATTATTACCTTGGGTAGACAATTGTACAAGATCCAAAAGCTGACACTACCTACTGTTATTTCTTTAATCTCTGCTAAGCAAAGAAATAAGGTCATTTCACAAACCACGAAGTTTGTCTTCTTTGTGATCCATGCTCACAGTAAGCAGAAGGTCGCTGCCACATCCGTGCCCTCTACACAACGCCTCTCTTTGCAGCAACAACAAGTGGACGGAATCGTGGAAGAATACAGAGACATCTTCGCCTCACCTATAGGGGTACCGACACACTGCCAAGTCAAGCATCGAATTGATCTAACCTCGACACACCTCTACCCAATGGGTCAGTCTATCAGCGTTCGCTGATGGACAATGACGAAATCAGGCATCAGATCTAAGAGCTTCTTCAGAAGGGGCACATCAGACCCAGCTCCTCCCCTTGTGGAAGCCCGATTGTACTGATGCAGAAGAAGGACGGGACTTGGAGACTCTAAATTGATTACAGAGCCTTAAACAAAATCACAGTCAGGAACCGCTACCCCATTCACAGGATTGATGACCTTCTTGACCAACTCAAGGGGGTAAATTTCTTCAGCAAGATTGACCTGAAGTTTGTCTAACACCAGGTTCCCATCGAACCAATTGATGTCTGGAAGACAACCTTCAAGTCTAAAGAAGGTCTCTACGAATGGCTAGTCATGCCCTTTGGCTTAACAAATGCACTAACCAATTTCATGAGGTTGATGGATGATGTATTGAGACCTTTCACCAACTCCTTTGTGGTAGTATATTTGGATGACATCCTCATCTTCAGCAGAATGTGGGAGGAGCACATGCGGCATATTCATCAGGTTTTGAGCACTCTGTGACAACACAAGCTTTATGCCAACTTGGAAAAATGCTCTTTTGGCATGAACATGGTCCAATACCTGGGCTACATTGTTGATGAGCATGGGGTACATGTTGATCCAACTAAGATCAAAGTCATCAGTGACTGGTCGGCCCCAACCACACTGACTGAGCTTCGGAGCTTCTTAGGACTAGCCAATTTATACTGACGGTTCGTGTTGGGATTCTCCCATATTGCATGGGCCCTTAGCCAGGTAACCAAGGGTGGTGGTAGGGCCACATTCGTGTGGGGGAAGGAGCAAGAATGAGCATTCAATGATTCAAAACATCGTTTGTGCTCAGCTCTTGTACTCTCCTTTCCTGATCTGCAACCATTCGAGATTGAGACTGATGCATCTGACTATGTTGTGGGCGCAATTCTCACTTAGCACGGGCATCTTGTGGCATACCATAGTGAGACACTCTCTGATATTGTCCAGAAATACCCCACCTATGACAAGGAAATGTATTCTATTGTACAAGTTTGTCATCAATGGAAACATTACATTCTTGCGAAAGAGACGATCATACACACTGATCACAAGCCTCTGCAGTTCGTACAGACACAAGGGAAATTGCAAAACGACCACCATCATAAGTGGTCCACCTACCTGCAGCAGTTCCATCTCAACATCAAGTATAAGAAAGGTATCTCAAATCTTGTCGCTGACAATCTCAATCAGCCTCCTGTGGTTGCACTCACCACTATGCTCCAGTCCTATGGACATGAAGCATCATAATGGCCCCAACTTTATCAACAAGATCCAGACTTCGCCACCACATATCAACTCTTGGATACAGGCGCCACTGTCACTAATTTTCACATTCAGGATGGACACTTATGCCACCTAGGCCATCTATGTGTTCCTACAAGTGAGCGTGCAAAGCTGATTTGGGAAGCCCACTACAGTCGGGTGGCAAGACATTTTGGCGTATAGAAAATTGTGGTCGTTCTTCAGAAACATTTTTATTGTCCAAAAATTCGACAGGACGTCAGCAAGTATATCTGATCTTGCACTGCTTGCACCATTGCCAAGCCAACCATCAAGAAGCAAGGCTTATACACCCCTCTTCCTATTCTCGAGAAGCTGTAGGAATCCATCTTAATGGATTACATGTCTAGTTTGTCATCCACCAAGCATGGAAATGAATGCGTGGTTGTGGTCGTTGATTGATTTTCAAAGATGGCCATCCTCACAGGCTGTAAGAAGAATGCCTCAGTGGATGACATTGCCAAGCTCTTCTTCGAACAAGTTTGGGTCCACTTTGGGATACCGTAGACCATCATCTTTGATCGAGACAATAGGTTCCTCAACACCTTTTGGTTGAGTCTTTGGTCTCTTTTGGACACCAAGCTCACAAAATACACTGCTTTCCACCCCCAAATCGATGGCCAAACCGAGGTCGTCAATCAAATGATTTTGCACATCCCGCGCATGTACAATTCTAAGCATCCTCGTACATGGGACGAGAGTCTCCCATATGTCCAACACAACTATAACATGGCTCTCCATAGTTCCACCAGCCACAACCCATTTCAGGTGGGTCTGAGATTCCAACCCTTGGGACCCATTGATGTTTCACTTCCTCTTTCCACCACACAGACAGACTCTTCCCCTGATCAGTGTGCCATCAACAAAGCCACCAGATTCATTGAGCAGATTCAACACATCCACCAACAAGTCCAGGAGATTTTGCAGAAATCCAATGATAAGTACAAGCAGGGCCATGATCAACACAGGGTCCCACACCAATTTTAGGTTGGCGACAAATTATGGTTACATTTGCAAAAGGAGTGTCTCACCGGGCCCCATCGAAAGCTTCGCCCACTCCGTTATGGACCTTACACTATAACCAAGGCTATGGGTAGCAATGCTTTTGAGCTCAACACTCCACCATTCCTTAGTTTGCATCCAATATTCAATGTGGACATCCTTAGGCCATATTTGCCACCATTATTGGACACCTCTGAGATCGCTGAACAATTGACACCAACAGAGCTCAACCCTAACTGCATGGAACAAGCATCCATCAATCAGATCATGGACACACAGGTCAAGGGCACTCGCCAACAACGGATCCAGCTTTATCGGGTTGTCAAGGCACGACAACTCCTACACCAAGGCAAGTGGCTCACCCGAGGCCAAATCCAACAGAAGTTTTCTCACCTGATGGGGGAACTCAACGTAATGGAGACCATTGCTTCCTAAGGGGGGAGTATTGATCCAGGTGGATATTGGTGGCCACCCACCTATTCCAACTGGCTCCTTGTGTCCGTTTTTGTTTAGCACGTCTTTCTGTACTGCTTTATAATTGCGATTTCTACACTGTTGGGGATGTCTGAAGCTTCACACATTCTCTAGGTGGATACAGATGGCCTCTCACCTAATCCAACTGGCTTATTTTGTATGTTTTCATGTCAGCACATCTTGTTGTACTTTAAGGGCTGTTTTGGGGCCCTAAACATTGTTTTTTTGTCTCGCCAATGTCAAATTGGAAACAAAGTTAGAATTTGACAGCGGAATGTGTACCTCTCTAAAATACCTTTCCAACGGGTTATCACGCACCTAAAACGGAGGTCATATGCAAAAGTTATAACCCTAGGAAGTTGAGGTACCAAATTACACCAACTTACCCATAGGGCCCACATGACTTTTGGCATTTGACCTTCTAGGGTTAGGTTTATGAATGTCTAGGGTTTTGGCATTCATGAGTAATATGAAAAGGGCCTATGGAGCCTCATTGTAATACATTATTCTCAGACGGATGCACATAACAACCACATCTCTTCTCAGAGACAACTACCACCATTCAAGCAAGTTTTAGTTCTACAGTTTCAATCTATTTCATTATTTAATAGAAGATATTGTTCACTGGATATTTGTGTTATTCTTCCTATCTCTGTGTTTATTGTATTCAGTCTGTTAATCAGTTCGTTCCGCTCCTCAATCTGGATCAAGCCATTAAAATATCGATTGCACCAACCCGAAAACAACCCATGGGGGACGAAAATAAAGATGATGGAGCAGGAGATCCTATTAAAATGTTGCTCGAGGAAGCCCTCATGCAACAAAGGAACAAAATGATGGACAACTTTGCACAGATCCTTCGACAACTGCCCACAGGAGAAGCATCTTCATCAAGCGGCCATGCAACCCCCTTCAAGGTACATGTAAATTTTTATATTCCATTATTTGAAGGACTGATAGATGCAGATGCTATAGATAAATGGTTGAATCTGCTCGAAGGATATTTTTAGGTCCATAATTTTTTCAGTAGGGAAAATATCACTTTTGCACTTCTCAAGGTCGTTCCCCATGTTAAAGATTGGTGGGATACTTACTCTGAGCAAAGGGTTGTGGAGGAATCTATAATGTTTTTGGTGGCCCCTACATGGGATTCCTTCCGGGACACCATTAAAGAACAATACTACCTTGTTTTTGGTGGTCCCTACATGGGATTCCTTCCGGGAAGCTACGAGGACTAGTACACCAGATGGACCACCCTACATCAAGAAAGGGACCATATAGTACCAGATTTATCCAATATTTTCCATACCCTATGCACCAAATTGGGCATCGAAGACTTTGAGCATCATCTGGTGCTCAAATAACACGGTTGTTTGCATAGATACATTCAAACATAAATGGAGTTCCTGGACATCCCCTCATTGGGCACGACTTATAGATACGTTCTCAAGATCAAGCAAAAATTTAATCAGAAAAGGCGAGTGTTTGGATCTGCAAACCCCTCACAGCCAAAGTAGGGAAAAGGCAACCCCAACCCACACAGTAAGGGACCAAGTCGAGATGGCCGCCCTCAGGACAACAAGTCCAAGCCGCAACAAAAGAAGGGCAATGAGAAGACGAAGAAGGACACATGAAAATGGTGTGAGTACCATAAAAGTCCTTAGCACAACATTGAAGAATGTCGCTCCAAGCAACCCCTCGTGGCCAAGCTAAAGGATTTCGAGTCAGAGGTTGATTCTGATTTCTAGTCAAATCCTGAAGGAGGGAAGAAGATTATCGATGTTGAGCCCAGTGCCACTGTCGCTACCACCAAATTTCATCCAAGTGAACCAGAAGAACCAGAGGAAGGGGAACGCCTCTTTCACTCGCAGATGTGGGTCAAGGGGGCTCTGCTTCATTTCATTGTCAATAGCGGCAGTCAAAAGAACCTGATTTCAGCAGAGGTCGTCATGCGGCTAGACCTACCAACGACACTGCACCTGCAACCCTACACCATCGGTTGGCTTCGCCAAGGAAGGGATCTTCGTGTCAGCCAACACTGTTGTCTGCCCTACGACATCAAGCCTTTCAAATATGAGGTAATGTGTGATATTACTCCCCTTGAAGTTTGTGATGTTCTTTTAGGACAACCATATTTGTGGAAGCGTCATGTTGTGTATGAGTCTAGACCCCGCAGTGTTATTATTACTTTGGGTAGACAATTGTACAGGATCCCAGAGGCAGTGTCGCCTATTGCTATTTCTTTAATCTCTACTAAGCAATGCAGTAAGGTCATTTCATAGACTGGGAAGTTCGTCTTCTTGGTGATCCATGCTCACAGTAAGCAAAAGATTGTCGCCACATTCGTGGCCTCTACACAACGCCTCTCTTTGCAACAGAAGCAAGTGGACGAGATCGTGGAAGAATACATAGACAACTTCTCATCACCTACAGGGGTACTGACACACTGCCAAGTCAAGCATCCAATTGATCTAACCCCCGATGCACTTCTACCTAATGGACCAGTCTATCGATGCTCGCTGATGGAGAATGACTAAATCAAGCGTCAGATCCGAGAGCTTCTTCAAAAGGGGCACATCAGACCCAACTCCTCCCCTTGTGGAAACCCGATTGTATTGATGCAGAAGAAGGACGAGGCTTGGCAACTCTGCATTGATTATAGAGCCTTAAACAAAATCACAGTCAGGAACCGCTACCCCATTCCCAGGATTGATGGCCTTCTTGACCAACTCAAGGAGGTAAAGTTCTTTAGCAAGATTCACTTGAAGTCTGGCTACCACCAGGTTCCCATCGAACCAATTGATGTATGGAAGACAACCTTCAAGTCTAAAGAAGGTCTCTACGAATGGTTAGTCATGCCCTTCGGCTTAACAAATGCACCAACCACTTTCATGAGGTTGATGGATGATGTATTGAGACCATTCACCAACTCCTTTGTGGTCGTATATTTGGATGACATCCTCATCTTCAACAAAACGTGGGAGGAGAAAATGTGGCATATTCAACAGGTTTTGAGCACTTTGTGACAGCACAAGCTTTGTGCCAACTTGGAAAAATTCTCTTTTGGAATGAACGGGGTCCAATACTTGGGCTAAATTGTTGATGAGCATGGGGTACATGTTGATCCATCTAAGATCCAAGTCATTCGTGACTAGCCATCCCGAACCACACTAACCGAGCTTCATATATTTTTGGGACTAGCCAACTTCTACTGACGGTTCGTGTTGGGATTCTCCCATATTGCATGGGCCCTCAACCAGGTGACCAAGGGCGGTAGTAGGGCCAAGTTTGTGTGGGGGAAGGAGCAACAACGAGCATTCGATGATATGATGCAATGCTTGTGCTCAACTCCAGTACTCTCCTTGATCGATCTACAACAACCATTCAAGATTGAGACGAATGCATCTGACTATGATGTGGGCACAATTGTCACTTAGCACAGGCATTCAAAGACATACCATAGGGAGAAACTCTTTGATACTGTCTAGAAATACCCCACCTATGACAAGGAAATGTATTCCATTGTACAATCCTGTCATCAATGAAAACATTACATTCTGGGGAAAGAGACGATCATACACATTGATCACAAGCCTATGCAGTTCATACAAACACAAGGGAAATTGAAGAACGACCTCCATCAGAAGTGGTCCTCCTACCTGCAACAATTCCATCTCAACATAAAGTATATGACAAGTATCTCCAATCGTGTTGTTGACTACCTTAGTCAGCTTTTGTGGCTGCACTCACCACTATGCTCCATTCCTGTGGACATGAAGCATGTGAGTGGCCCCAACTTTATCAGCAAGATCTGAACTTCACCACCACCTATCATCTCTTGGGTACAGGTGCAACTGTCATTGATTTTCACATTTAGGATGGACTCTTATGCCACCTGGGCCATCTCTGTGTTCATACAAGCGAGCGTGCAAAGCTGATTTTGGAAGCCCACTACAATCATGTGGTAGGACATTTTGGCATGGAGAAAATTGTGGTCATTCTTCAAAAACATTTTTATTGGCCAAAACTTAGATAAGACGTCAGAAAGTATATCAGATCTTGCACTGCCTGTGCCATTGCCAAGTCAGACATCAAGAAGCAAGGCTTATACACCCCTCTTCCTACTCCCGAGAAGCCTTGGGAATCCATCTCAATGGATTACATGTCTGGCTTGTCGTCCACCAAGCAAGGAAATGACTGTGTGTTTGTGGTCGTTGATCGGTTTTCAACGATGGCCATCCTCACAGCCTATAAGAAGAATGTCACAACAGTAGATACTGCTAAGCTCTTCTTCGAATGAGTGTGGGTCCACTTTGGGATACCACAGACCATCATCTCTGACCAAGACAACATGTTCCTCAACACCTTTTGGTCGAGTCTCTGGTCTCTGTTGGACACCAAGCTCACAAAATCCACTGCTTTCAACCCCCAAATCGATGGCCAAACAAAGGTCATCAATCAAATGATTGTGCACATCCTGCGCATGTACAATTCTAAGCATCCATGTTCATGGGACGAGAGTCTCCCATATGTCCAACATAGTTACAATAGGGCTCTCCATAGTTCCACCGACCATAGCCCATTTTAGGTGGGTATGGGATTCCAACCCTTGGGACCCATTGATGTTGCACTTCCTCTTGCCACCTCACAAACAGACTCTTCCCCTGAACAGTCTGCGATCGACAAAGCCACTACATTCATTGAGCGGATTCAACACATCCGTCAACAGGTCCATGAGATTTTGCCGAAATCCAATGCTAAGTACAAGCAACGCTGTGATCAACCCAGGGTACCACACCAGTTTCATATTGGTAACAAAGTCTGGTTACATTTGCAGAAGGAGTGTCTCACTATGCCACATCGGAAGCTTCACCCACTTCGTTATGGGCCTTACACTATCACCAAGGCTGTGGGTAGCAATGCTTTTAAGCTCAACACTCCACCCTTCCTTGGTCTGCATCCAGTATTCAATGTGGACCTCCTTCGACCATACTTTCCCCCATTATTGGACACCTCTGAGATCGCAGAACAACTGACACCAACAGATCTCAACCCTGACTGCATGGAACAAGCATCCACTGATCAGATAGTGGACACATGGGTCAAGGGCACTCGTCAGGAGTGGATCCAACTTTATCAGGTTGTCAAGGCAGGGCAACTCTTAAACCAAGGCAAGTGGCTCACCCGGGGCCAAATCCAACAGAAGCTTCATCACCTGATGGGGGAACTCAATGCAATGAAGACCATTCCTAAGGGGGGAGGATTGACCCAGGTGGATATCGGTGGCCACCCACAGATTCCAACTAGCTCCTCCTGTCTGTTTTTTGTTCAAAATGTTCTTTTGTACTACTTTGTAATTGTGGGTTCTACACTTTCAGGGTTGTCTAAAGCTCCACACATCCTCCAGGTGGATATGGGTGGCCTCTCGCCTAATCCAACTGGATTATTTTGTATGTTTTCATGTCATAACATCTTGTTGTACTTCCAGGGCCATTTTGGGGCCCTAAACGTTATTTTTTTTGGCTCTAGTGTTTTATGGTTCAATGTGTAGTTCTCTGAAATACCTTTCCAACGAGCTATCACACGTCTAAAACAGAGGTCGTATGCAAAAGTTACAACCCTTGGAAGTTGAGGTACCAAATTACACCAACTTACGCATAGGTCCCACATGACTTTTGGCGTTTCACCTTCTAGGGCTAGGTTTTTGGATGTCTAGGGTTTTTGAATTCATGAGTAAGATCAAAAAGGCCTATGGAGCCTCATTGTAATCCATTCTGCTCAGACGGATGCGCGTAGCAGCCACATCTCTTCTCAAAGATAGCTACCACCATTCGAGCAAGTGTTTCAATTTTGTAGTTTTACAGTTTCAACCTATTTCATTATTTAATAGAAGATATTCTTCACTGGATATTTGTGTTATTCTTCATATCTCTGTGTTTATTGTATCCAGTCTGTTAATCAGTTCATTCTTCTCCTAAATCCAGATAAGACCTCCAGTTAGGAATCCAAATTTTGAAGGGGCAATCCAAGGGGTGTACTCTTGTCAGGATTTTCAATTGACCCTTACCTCTTCAAGAAATCAGAATTATCAACAGTATTAACTTCCTCAACCACCAATCTTGTCTTCCATAATTGGTTAGGTGGCTCCATGCAGGTTCCAGTATGCTGGCAGCTGTGTGTTTATGTTTTGCAATATAAGTTAGCTTGATAAGCAAGCTTCCTATTTTCTTCACTAAGACATCTCAACTCCACCTCACCAATCCACTTCATCAATTCCACATGTAGTGTCATGGCCAATACTTCCAAGGCTTTTCCCTCTCAGTGAGTTACCTGGTGTTTTCATTAATCAAAACATAATTACATGCTTCATAACCACATCATATGAAGTCTTAAGCATAATTACAGTTATGGGGGAAAACAGGATGTTACATGAAGACATTAGTCAAGCCAACAATATTGTCTTATTGATTGTCTCCTCCAATGTTACAAAGCTAGAACATGCCAACATATCTCATAATTCCAACTTCATGAATCTTCTCCTCCTCTAGAAACATATAATTGACTTATTGAAGACTGAATGCAACAATCTTCACTCTTTGGTCCTCTCACAACACATGGACTCTTTATCCTTTGCCTCCAACAATCATGGCACCGAGTGGTCAAATCAAGCAGAGATAATAGAAGTTAAAATTGTATACCAGGATCAAGTTCCTATGGAGATTGAGGGTGCAAATCCTTCTTACTTCGACAAGGGGTGGGAAGAACAAGGCAGTATACACATCTAAAACAATATGCATGTTCTTTAAAGTTATATGTATTTTGGGTCAATTTGTTAGGTAGGATACTAGCAGAAATACTTGGAATTATTCTTTGGAGGAATACTTTTTGTTTTCAAATGTAAATATGGAAATGTGTCTAGTTTTGTTGAAGTCTTATGAACACAAGGAATGTAACTACTGCTAACCTCGGCACAACCATTCCTTTGAATTAATATGATTTTATATTCTAGTTTACATAAAAAGGAAATCTTAATCTTGTAATTGAAATGTATTCTTATATATATTATATATGATACGACAACAATTATGTACAGTGTATATAAAGTAAAGAGTACTTTTGATGTCATTTTTCTCACTCGTACATAGAGAATCTAATATTAAAATTGGTCAATTATCTAGAAAATATTTACTCTTAATTGAGGGTACATTAACTAAAGATGAATTCAAAGGGGGATTTCTCCTTTTAATCTCAAAAATATCTTTGTATTGATCCTTAGTCACTGGCAGAACAAGCTAGATGGTCCGTTTAGACCTTGTTTTTGTTTTATCAGG
>ML782255.1:93913-137545 GCA_009831015.1 Picea engelmannii
ATATAAGGGAAAGAAACAACTTATGGTGGTGATCGATTATGAACGAGGTTTAAGATATTTCAGAGAGATTATTCCACGATTTTTTTTTTGATAAGGTGTGAGGGACCATCCACAAAATAATGACAGATCGTTGTAATGACGATCAGAAACAGTGCTGGTGAAAATTATTTGATGAAAGCCGCACTTACAGAGGAATGGCTAGCGTTTGAATGGTAAAGAAGGGAACAACAATCACGTGAAAAGGAACAACAATTGTTCTGTTCGAAAAAGGAACAGCAGGTGCGTGAAAAAGGAACAACAGTTGTTCTGTTCGAAAGGAGCAGCAGGCGCGTGAAAGGGAACATCAGTTGTTCTGTTAAAAAAGGAACAACAAGCGCGTGAGAAAGGAAAAGAATAGTCATGCACATGTAAAAGAAAGAGTCCGTGTGATAAGACAAAATGGGAATATGGAACAAAAAAAGGTGCTAATTGTAGTTATCTGTCATGATTCTTGTTTCCTAGATGAATTTTTATAAAACAAAGAAAAACTAACCACTCAGTTGGAAAACTATGTACAATATAAATAAAATACATCATTTATGGAGTTGGGGTGGCTGGGTTACCTTCCCAGCCAGCCAAAATCTGCACCATAGGGTCTTTACTTACTTCTTGATAGAAAGAATCTTTTGAAGGTGGCTGGTGGTAAAGTCGCAGCCAGTGTCCATTGACCAAAAAGGGTGATCCAAACCCGTCGATGGTGCTCAAAGTAACCGTGCCATTATCATGGACTCCGTTAATTTCATATGGCCCTAGCCATCGTGTCTATAATTTCCGAGGAAAGTCCTGAAAGCTGGAATCATAGAGGAGCGTCTAGTCACCTTTCTTGAATGATTTCTTCTTGATATGCTTGTCATTCCAGGTTGCTCTCTGTCGCTGGATAACAGTTGTGCGCTCCACAACAGACAAGCATGCTTCATCCAATTCGTTGAGTTGCTGAAGGCGTCATTTATGTGCTTCTGTAAGATTTAGTCCAATTTCCTGGGCCATTCTTAGGGTCTTGATCTCGAATTTGATTGGGAAGATGTGTTCTTTACCATAGACTAGATGGTAAGGAGAGTAGCCAGTGGTGTTACACCAGGTTGCACGATAATCCCATAAGGCATTTGGGAGCTCAGTAGCCCAATTCTGTCGGTTTGTTGAGACAGTCTTAGTCTTGATTGCCTCTAGGACTTTATTGGTGCTTTCTACTTGCTTGTTTGCTTGTGGGTGGTAGGGACAAGTAACTTTGTGCTTAATGTGATAGCTGTCCAGGGTGGCGGTGATTCTATGCCCTGTAAATTGTGACCCTCCATCAGTAATTATTTCTCTGGGTAGTCCATACCGTACAAACAACTTGAAAAGGAATTTGATGACTACTTCTTCTGTTGCATTCGGTGAAGCTTCCACCTCTACCCATTTGGTCATGTAGTCCATTGCAGCAAGAATATAGGCCTTTTGATTTGACTTTGGATTAAAGGGGTCGACGAAGTCCAGTGCCCATCTTTCAAATGATTCTACGACTACTTGTGTTTTCAAGGGCATTTCATCAGCCTAACCTGGTTTCCCCATCCGCTAACAATTGTCGCATGTCTGAACATATTTCTTGGCATCTCTAAATATTGAGGGCCAATAATAGCCCATATGTAAGATTTTGTGTCCAGTCCCGCGGTCTGCAAAATGCCCCCCACAGGGCTCGTCATGTCCTGCTTTCAGTATGTCATAGATTTCGTCCTCTCGTACGCATCGCCGGATCTGGAGATCAGCTCCCGTGTGGAAAAGATATCCACTGATCCAAGTGAATCGTGCGCTATGCTAGACGATCAATCATCTTTCCTTTGATGATAATTGTGTCGGTAATCTTCCTGCTGCTAGATAATTTGCTACATCAGCGTACCAAGGTGGTTTTGTGTCGACAACAAACAAATGCTCATCTAGGAATTGGTCCTCAATTATTAACGAGTCGTCTGTTTTTGGGATGCGAGACAGGAAGTCTGTGACAAGATTTTCTTTCCCGGGTCGATCTTTGATGGTGATATCAAATTCCTGCAATAATAATAACCATCGAGTGACCCATCCATTAGTAATTGGTTTGTTAGCTAGATATCTAATGGCATAATGATCAGTATACAAGATAACTGGATAACCTGTTATATAATGACGAAATTTATTGATGGCATGTATAATAGCTAAGAACTCTTTCTCTGTTACTGTATAATTAAGTTCAGCTGGAGTTAGATTCTTGCTAGTGAAATAAATGGTGTAGGGTTTCTTTTCTTCTTCTTGTCCGACAACAGCGCCTATGGCAATGTCTGAGGCATCGGTGGAAATTTGGAATGGTATTTTCCAATTAGGTCCTCTCAACATTGGCACTGTTGAGATCAGTTTCTTGAGTCCTGCAAAAGCCACATCACATTTGTCAGACCATTGAAATTCTACATTACCTGTCAAAGTGTGTAAGGGCGCAACGGTTTTTGAAAAATTTGGCATAAATCTGCGATAGTATCCTGAAGCACCAAGGAAACTACGTACCTTAGTTTATGTGTGTGGAGTAGGTAGATTACGGATTACCTCAATTTTTGCTGGGTCTACTCTAATTCCATCTGCAGAAATGTAATGCCCTAATACCACACCTTCTGTCATCATCATGTGACATTTTTCGTGACTTAAACATAACCTGGTAGCGATGCACCGTTCCAATACCTTCTTCAGATTATTCAAGGCTTGATCGAAGTCGTCGCCGTACGAGGTGAAATCATCCATGTAGACTTCAAGCCTTTCGCTAATTAGATCACTGAATATGCTCAGAATGGCCCTTTGGAATGTAGTTGGAGCATTACAAAGTCCGAAGGGCAATACTTTGTAGGCAAAGGTACCCCAGGGACATGTGAATGTCGTTTTATCCTGATCTTCTGGGGTAATCTGGATTTGATTGTAGCCGCTGAAACCGTCTAGGAAAGAGAAGAATTTCTTCCTTGCCAAGGTATCCGAGACCTGATCGATGAAAGGTAATGGAAAATGGTCCTTTTGAGTAGCTTTGTTTAGTTCCCTGTAATCAACACAGATTCGCGACTTCCCGTTTTTCTTTGGGACGGTGACTAATGGGGAAACCCATCGACTATCTGAGATAGGGTATATAAAATCTGCGTCCAACAGCTTTTGTAGCTCTTCTTTAACAATATCTCTGAGGTGGGGGTTCGGTCTTCTTTGCGGTTGTCAGATAGGTCAGGCGTCTTTCTCAATATAAATGTGGTGTGTGCAGAGTTGTGGATCAATACCTTTCATATCAGAGTACTCCCAGGAAAAAGATTGATGGTATTTAGAGAGGGTTTGGATTAGCTTTTGTTGTTGTTGCTCTTCTAGGTTGGCATTAATGTTCAGAGACTTCCCTGGTGCGATCTCAACGGATTTGTTGTTGTGAACAACGGTAGTCAGAATTTGTTGTTCCATTAAATCTTCCAGTGGGTCTCCCTATGCTTCACAGTCTAGAACAACTTGGAGCATCTGGCTTGTTGGGTTACTTACAACGGTTGGGTTGTTAATAAACCCACTGATTACATCATCCTCTAGCTGATTCTTGAGCTTGAGGGCTTCTTCCATCATGAGTGGGGCACGCAGATCCTTCTCTGGATATCGTGGTGGTGGCAATTTCGGGTGCACGATCGTTGGACTAGGTTTGGCTGGAGGATATAAGATGAGATTCCTTGTAACCCCTCCTCTAGCAATTGTCATTGTACCCGATCGACAGTCTATGTACGCATCAACTGTCGTGAGCCATGGTCTTCCCAATATCAATGGATGCCCATCAAGTCCACTTCTTGGGTTGATGATGAGAAAATCTGCGGGATATTCCCAAGAATCAACTGAAATGGCTATATCATGTAGTGTGCCGAGTGGTTTGACCACTGATCGATTGGCCAATTGCAACATAATCGGGGTTGGGTCAAAAGAGTCAAGACCCAGGGCATTGCAGGTTTCCATAGTTAGAATATTGATGGCTGCCCCCAAATCAACTAGGGTATTTGGAAAGGAACAACCCTGAATCTAAACTGTTACTATGGGGTTTCCTGGATCTGCATATTTGACTAGTGTTTCTCTACCCAAAATTAGATCAGATAAGGCTCCCACTACATGAACTATTGATGATGAATTTTTGATTTTTCTGACGGGCTTCCTCCCACATAGCTCCTTGATTGTCTTTGCATAGATCGGTATGTCTTGCAGGGCTTGCAGGAGTGGAATTTTGATGTATAAATTCTTGAGTTCCCCTACAATGTCGAAGTTAGGATATACGATGGGTTTTGCTATCATCAGTCTTTCGGGGAATGGAAGGGAGGGAATTGCATCCTTATCAGTGTCTTGTGATTCGACTGTGTTCCTCCCTTGCTTGATTTCTTCTGTTATTACCACAGTCGAGGGTGTTATTGCTGGTTGTTTTTCATTCCCCTGTTCTTGGGGAATGTCATTTTGCTCGAGGGAGATTATGCGCCCCGATCTTAACCGAAGTTCATTGCATCGTACTAAATTGATTTCCCCTTCTCCACTTTCCATAATCTGGACGAGCTGAGATGGTCTGTTATTGGGATTTGGGTGGGGTTGGGCGGGTAATTGAGGGCGCAATTGTGATTAGGGCAATAGGAGTGGAGTTTGTAACAGGGGTTGGGTTTGAGAGGCCATCCCCATAGGTAGGTTATTCATCCCCATGGGGCGCTGCCAGTTCTAGTTCCAATTTGGGTTTTGGGTAGTCGAGTTAGGCCATTGTGGAGGGTAGGTATTATTCGAATTTTACCAGGATGAGGTGGGGTATTGTGAATTGGGCCAATTGGAACTTGTAGTTGGTTGATTTTGCCAGTTGGGGTTTGTGGCGGGCTGGTTTGGCCAGGTAGGAATTGCAGGTGGGTACTACTAGGGCTGCCAGTTCTGATTAGTAAATGGCTGACCCTGCCATGTGCTACCAAAATTATGCTGTTGATTATACTGTCTAGGAAAGAAAGAGGAAGGGTCCTGTAATGTATTTTGAGGACGAGACTGCCATTGACAGCGCTGAGTCATCAGATATAATGGTTTTGTTTCCTCTTCTGCTTCTTTGAATATAGCTTTCAATCCAGGGAGTGATGGGCATTCATCTGTGTCGTGATACTTGGGGCAAATAGTGCAAACCCGAACTATATCCAAGGGGCATTCCCTTGGACCATGTTTCTTTCTGCACCTGTGGAAAAATATAGCCAAGGTCTGCTCTACTTCTACCTTTTTTTGTTTGGCCTGCAATACATCCAATTGTGTAGTCAGAGTGCTCAAAATATCTGTTTTAAAGTTTTATAGGAGATTACCAACTTCAGCCCGCATAACACCCACACTGGAGATATTGTTGTTTCTTGTGAGGGACGTCCGCATTCCTGACCTAGTCCGTGTACTTCCTCGTGACCACTTGATACACAATAGAACAATATCTTCATAAGTTTTTTGATAAATGCCACCTTTCCCCATTAAATTCAATGTTTCTACCCATTCATCTTTCATGCCTTTGATCAGAGTTGCTTTGAGTACTTCACYTGGTAATGTACCATAGGGTGATCTTTGCAAATTATACTGAAATATTTCGACATATTCTTCTAATGATTCATTTTCTTTTGCAGTCATTTGAAAGATTTTGTCTTTTAGGTCTCTGGTTTTGCAATAATCCTGATATTTTAACAAGAAGGTTTGTTTCATCTGGTCCCATGAATTGATGGTTCCACCTCCCAATCTCATGAACCAGTGTAGGGCTGCTCCCTTCAAGGTAGAGGGGAATAGTTTTAAGTTTTGGGGTTCAGAGGTGTAATCATACCCTCTACATAGGACATCAAATTCAAATAGGAATGCATCCGGGTCTTTTGAAATCAATCCATGGAAGGTTGGCAGGTTTTGTAAAGGGATTGCTTTCATGGGAGCATTGGCAATTGGGTCAACTATTGGATACTCTAGCGTGGAGGTCTGGGGTTGTTGTTGATTTGGTTGTGCCATTTGATCCAAAATGTGCCAAATTTTTTTAGGAGGTTCTTGATCCGGGTATTCTATTTGAAATTGTTGATTATTTGGTCCTCCAGGGAATTTGATTGCACTCCCTTTATCTGGGATTTCGGATATGCCTTCTTCTTTCACAGGAGACTTAGGGCCAGGTGGTGATGGTGGGTATGCCTTGGTGACCCCGCTAGTTTCTCCTATTCCCTCCTCCATATTATTAGAGCTTCCCTCTTCTAAAGGGTTGAGCAGTGGGAGATCTGTATTCTGAAAGCTCTACTCAGTCCCTTTAGTTTTTATATGAATCTCAGTGTGGGCTGTAGTTGGTGAAACTACTGCCTGAGGGATTCAGGTGGGTCCTTTCCTAGGTCCAACCAAAGCTTGAGATTCACCCTTTTTGATGATTTCTTCTATGAAAGCGCTTCTTCTAGGGGTCACCAAACCATTGGTCTTGGTAATTTTTGGTGGGGGTTTTGGTTTTTCAAGATCCTTCTTTCTAGTCATACACACTTCACACAACAACAAAAGAAAACACCTACGAAGCCTCTTAAGTGTCAACTGGAGGTAAGCGTTGGCATAAGCATTTTACTTATTACCTGTGTAGGTTCTTACCTTCTGTCTTCAATACCTGGTCCTCCAGAGACACAACGTATGCTACCTTTGACATTCTCCCCGACAACGGCGCCAAAATGTTGGTGTCTAAAGATGTCCTAAAAACAACCTTAGTTTAACATTAATTTATCAACCCGGAGATTCGTCTTTTATCTCAAGAATATCAACAAAGTCTATGCAGGTAGCCTAAAAATGTGTAGCTAAACCAAATCTGAGTTCATCAACAATCAAGTTCCTCAAAAATTCACCAAAGATTCTAAGAACTAATGGAATTGAAATCTGATTACTAAGATCCTATAAAGTGGAAAGGAACTAATCAATCTATTGAATTCTCTTAACTAAAAAGCAGTAATTGAATCTAAGTGAGGACTTACAGAATTAACTATCAATCATGAATTTTGATCACTGGAAAGGAAATAACGAATTACTCTATCTACAGAAAGAAACAACAATTGTAATCTAGTCAGAAGGGACAACTAATGTAACTTTTACTGAAAGGAACAACTATTGTAACTTTAACCGAAAGGAACAACTATTGTAACTTTAACCGAAAGGAACAACAATCGTAAATCTAAGGAAAAGGAACAACACAGATGAAAATGTGAGGAACTGTCAAGCAACAACTTCAGAGATGGAAATCATAACGACAATCATTAATACTTGAGGGAAATGTATGTCTTCTATATGCAAACAATCATAAAATCATTAACACACTTATGCATTTATCCTTGGTTATTGTAAAAGGAATCTAAATCACAAAATAGAAATCAAACTTCGAACTAACATAATTACAGAACGAGATAGTAGCTCCTTCAGACTGGGCCCTCGGTCTTCAGAAGTACTGCTACGAGAAACTCAGAACACAAAAATGGTAGAAACACTCAAAACTTTCATTGATTCCATAGCTGGTGAAACATTTACAAAAATTGCTTGTGCAGAGCAATTCTGAATCTAAATACTTGAATGCGTTTTTTTCCTTCTTTTTTTTTGGATCTATTACCCTCTTATATATTACAATAGTCTGGGTAAATCGAGCTATCATGAGGATCGAAAGATCCTCAGGATTGCTTTACTATTATAAAGTTACAATATAGAAAATGCATTATCTTCAAAACTGCTTTGCGCCTAAAAAGTCTTCAACCTCCAATAGATTGTGCATAGCCAAGATCTCTTTGGTTATCTTTGACAATTATTTATCCAATTCTGCAACAAAATCAAACCATTCCATCCGTAAATTAGAATATATTTAATAAAACTTCAATAACAACCCTAAGAGACATATTAATCATGTTCTTTCCTATTTATCCCTAACTATATGAAGAATCAATCAAAATCATATCATGAACTATGGGAAAAAGGAAGATATTTATACCTTTTTCGTAACCCAACAGATCCCACTCCCCCTCATAGTGCAGGTTAACGAGTACTCTTTTCTTTATTTCTTTATATACCAATTGCTTGTAAGTATGCTTAGCTTTTAGATACTAGAACAATTGGGGATGCTTTGTTTTCTTTGGACAATAAACTTTTAGGATAAAGTTATGAACTGGTTTAATACCACTCGAGAAAGATATGGTTTCTTGCATAAGCAAATTCCAACCAAGGAAAGGTTGTATAATCTTTTTACACTATATAATAGATTAATACTCTGATTTTTCAGCCTAAAAGATACACCATTTATTGCATTATTTTATTTTATATATATCTCATTTATGAGTTAGTATAAAATTTATTACATTAATTTGATTTTTATATGTCGCATTTATTATTTAATTCATATTTATATTTATATTTCGATCCTTTTAATTTAAATTGTCTTCTAATTTCATATTCAGATGTATTTTATTTAAATTTTATTCCAATCACATATTAACATCAATTGAATCTTTTTTTTCACGCAGAAAGTGAACCTTTCAAATACATATGGATCAATGAAGATGATGTTCTCTTTATAGTTCGACAAAAGTCTATAACCTTTTCTATCTATGATCCTATTGTCTTCAATCTAGAAAATGCTTTCTAATACAAAATATGAGAAGTTCATATCATCACAATATCGCTAACAACTAGATCTAGAATATCATATGTGTACTCCTGTCTTTAGAACAAAAAGTATCTATCTGCACTGACAATAGATCCTTCTATATATTCCTTGAAAGAAAGTCATCCAATAGAACAGTCCATAACGTTTTTGGAAAGTGAATCTGCTTCAGAGTTAAATTTCCTGTGCACATGCATATATTTGATTCCATCAAAACTATCTTTTAATCTCCTGATTTTATCCTTCCAGGCATTTAGATATCTCAAATTCAGATTTGTTTTTTCATTTATCCAATCAATTGCCACTTTCGAATCTCCAACCACCATCATCTTATTTATGGATAAACTAGATTCAAAGTGTAAGAGACCCCATAATCCCATGATCTTTGCTTTCATATTGTTTCCTTCACCACTAGCAAAATGAACTCTAAAGAAGTGATTTGAACTAATTTTAAGAAAAATACCAATACCACATAAACCTCCAACAACTGCACCATCAAAGAACCCTATAGGAGTATCATCAAAATAGACTGGATTGAGAATGTATTCCATTTTGTCATTTTCACAAGCCCCTGTGAATTCTTTAAATGAAAGAAGGATTTTAGTGACAATTCTGGAATCCTGCTTGGGCCAATTCTCAAATAATATTTTATTCCTGTACTTCCAAATGCCCCATAACACCAGAAAAGGAGCATTCTGAAACTTTGGATATGTAGTGAACCATTGTAATATATTATCTTCTAAAGAAGAGCAACTCCAAGCTTCTAGAATCTTCAGATAAATTAGGATATCTTTCCAAATAAATTGTGAAACCTCACAATGCAGAAAGAGGTGAGAGGTCATCTCTTCATCTCAGAGACAAATAATACAAGTTGAAGGCCCAATCCCACCCCTCCTCCTATAATTAGCACCAGTAAGAATACAGTCCATCAAACAAATCCACATTGAAAAAATAACTTTACCTGGCATATTTACTTTCCAAATAGCCTTATACCACCATCTATTATCATCCAAGAGATTAATATATGATAAAGATTGATATGCTAAATTGGTAGTTACAAAACCCTTCGCTCTGTTCCATGACCAAACAAGCTCATCTCTTGAATTATTAAGAGAGATTCCACTACTTCGCAACATAATGAGAACGTTTTTCCACTCTGTAGCCATCTCGCCTGACAGACCAAGGTGATTAGCCTCAAGCCAACATCGATTAGTTCCAACATCATTTGGAATAGTCACATGTGCTAAAGAGAATATATGCAAATTATTTAGATGATGTATTAGAGGACCCGAGAGACTGAAAGATGTATTACCTCCAATGAAAGGATCTAACCAAAGAATGGCATGTTTGCCACATCCTATCGACCAAGCCAGCCACCGCTTAATAAGAGGTAGAGAGTTCAGGATTTTTTTCCAGATAATAGATGTTACTGAGAACTTACATTCATTTTTGCGCAACCAAGAAGTCAAGTCGATACCTTTAAGGTATTTCTTTTTTAGCACCGAATTCTACAATCCTTTTCGGAATAACCCTCTTTAGCATGACTTGGCAGCTAAAGACTAGGTGAACCAATATAGATTACGAATACCCCAACCACCATATTCCTTTGGCTTAGCGATCTTTTGCCATTTGGTTAAGTGGAAGCCTATAGATTTTCTAGCACCTCTCCAAATGAATTTAGTGATGAGATGCTACATCCTGTGGAGGATGGAGGAAGGAATCTTGACAAGACTAAGCCAGGACACATGAAGGCTTTGTAAGACATATTTTTCTAAAATAAGCCTGCCTCCCATGGAGAGCCAACGGAAGGACCAATTTCCAATTCTCTTTTCAACTTTTTGAATCATCCATTTCCAATCTGCCACTCTATAATTGTTAGGTTTTAAATAAAAACCCAAGTATTTCATACCTTCGTCAATACTAATAATCTATATATTAAATGTTGATTGCAACTTTTGCTCCAGACTTGAATCAATATTTTGTGCAAGGAAGCATGACTTATGGAAATTAACATCCATACCTATGGCTAGACAAAATTTTGTTAAAATAGATTGAAACACCATCAAATCCTCGAAATTTCCAATGCATAAGATGAGAACATCATCGACAAAAAAAAAGATGAGAGATGATAGTCTCAAAAGCAACTTTGATGCCATGAAATGTCCTTGCTTCCACAACCTTTTTCATTAGTCTGCTAAAACACTCGACAACCAAAAGGAACAAAAAAGGGGAGAGAGGGCACCCGTACCATAAACATCGATAGCTCTTAAAGAATTCCGTAGGGGAACCAGTTATCAAAACTGCCATGTTTACATTTGTTACACAAGCCATAATCCACTGAGAAACCTCCCGTTTTAATCCAATCTGAATTAGTAATAACCGCATAAATTGCCAACTCACTTTGTCATATGCCTTCTTTAAGTTCAACTTAAGTATAATTGAACTTAACTTTTTTGACTTAGCAATGTGTAAACACTCTTGGGCTATCCCCACAACATCAAAAATCAATATATCTTTAAGGAAGCCAAACTATTCGGAGGAGATGCATGAGGCTAGTTTGTTTTTCAGTTAGGAGGAAATGACCTTAGATATAACTTTATAAATAAAATTACAGAGGGCTATAGGCCTGAAATTATGGAAGGATTTTGGCTTGCTCACGTTAGGAATTAGGTGAAAAAAGTAGCATTGAGAGCACCCAGAATATGACCTGAACATCTGGATTCCTCAACTGCCATGAGAAGATCCTACCCCATAATGTCAAAGAATGTCTAGAAGAGTTCTTCTGTCCACCCTTTAGGGCTAGGGATTTTATCCTTTGGCATTCTACTAACAATTTCCTCAACTTCCTCTAAAATGTTTGGTTTACCTATCTCATCGTTTTCTGCATCATTGAAGAACCTGGGCCCATCCTTGAGTACTTTAATATGATTGCAAGTGTCCTCTGCCTCTATTGCACTGAACTAGGATTTGAAATGTTTATATGCAATCTCGTTAATATCTTTTTTTGTATATTTGTAGTTTCCTTCCTCATCAACTATATCCCAAATTGTATTTTGATATCTTCTTTGAGAAGCGAATTTGTGAAAGAATTTTGTATTTTTGTCACCCTTTTCAATTAAAATTGCCCGACTTCTGAGCCTCCATGTGGATTCTTCCATTTATAGAATCTTATCCTTCATTTGTTTAAGATACCCGAGGAGGTTCAACTCTTCCTGGTCGAACACCTAAGATGGACAATTCTCGAAAAGATTTGACATAATTTGTTCGATGTGAAGAAGTTTTGAGTGGAGATGTTTCTTTTTATTTGTCTGCCAAAGACCGACAACTTTTTTTAAGTTTCTCAATTTTGCGTACAACAGATGGATAAAGGATATATCCAGCCAATTTTCCATAGATTTCCAAGTATTCCTAATAAGGGATGTAAAATCTGGATGAAATATCCAAGTGCTATTGAGTTTAAAGGGAAGGACGACTTTATGTGAAGACTTCTCAATTTGTAGGCAGATCGGATTATGATCTGATATGGTCGAGTTTATAATCTAGGTTCTGGTTTTACAATGACTGTTGAGGAGGGTTTCATCAATGAGGAACCGGTCTAATCTTTTTGAGATACCTGCTGCTCCAACTCTGCCATTCCTCCATGTAGGAGCCATCTGGATTTGTTGGAGGTCCACTAACCCAATTGTTTGTTGGATATGAGAAAAGTAGTCTGCAAGAGGGTCATTTCTAGTCGAGTTACCTCACACCTCCCAGCCAGAAAGAGTAAAATTAAGATCGCCCCCAACGATAAGGCCATCTTCACTCAACAATCCAGACTCCAAAAGGGGCTGCCAAAAACTTACCCTTTCTTTATATGGTGCATAACAATTGAGAACTTTCACCTTTTCAGTAGAATGTTTGAACCTGCCCTCCAAATATATACCTGCATTGGTGCCAAATGCACATAGCTCAACAAATGCAGGGTTCCACCCAGCCAATAAACCACCCGAACGACCATTTGGGTCCAGAGCGACACAGTTCCACATCGGAAGACACTGAAGAAGAACAAACTTTATCCTTTTCACCATCCACCATGGTTTCTTGAAGGAAGGCAATATCAAGATTAACCTGCTTCAGAAGAAATTTGAGGGATTCAATTTTGGTGGGTCCCCCAAACCCACAAAGATTGAAAGAAAAGATGATCATAAGGGAACGATAGAGGTCGACTGGCTTGCTCTAAGGGCTGATATGGAAGCTTTATCAGAATATGAATGCAAAGAGATAGGGATAACATGATCTAGAGAACAATTGAGTTCTACAATAACATGGGATAACTCTCCAAATTGTGCCAAGTCTCCTTCAATAGCCCCAGGGGGTTTCTTTGGAATAGGGGCTGAGACTTTTTCCTAATTGTCACATTGGAACGGGTTGAAGTGGAAGAAGGCTTGGAGGCAATGTTGGAGAAAGTAAGGGCAAATGGCGATAAGGCCTCAACAACCTTTTCCTTAAGGGTCAAAGAGAAATTTAACAGAGTGTCTTTAGTAATGCAATCTTCACCAGAGGGTAAGGAATGACATTTAGAGTCCATGCCTTCACCACCATAAGGAACAGTAGGACATTCAGAAACCACTATAGAGGAGGAGGGGTCAGAGGTTCCTGTTCCTGGCTGACCCATACCTTCCGATAATAACTTACAATTACTCACGAGATTGACCGGAACGTCATTAAAAGAATCCCAACGTGGGGGGAAAACTGGTTGTGTATCACTAGTAGAGCATTGAGGATTGTTTACACCACCTAATCCCTTACATTTTAAGCTAGGATGGACACCCAGATCGTTAAATTTCTTCATAAGAATGTCCCAAAAGTCTCCAAAAATCTCAAGAACCCAATTTTCATTAGTTCTTAAATAATCAATATCATCGGAGGAAAGTTTTTTAAAGAATGAAGGGAAGAACAACTGCATCTTACCAAGGAATGATCCTTTGTCGAAAAGCTCAGGGCAGGAAAATCCGGCTTGGTCTTCAGTCATCCCCTGCTGCTTTGGTTCAAGTCGACACTCCAAGGAAGTCATACACTTTGCTTTAAGGTGTCCAGGTTGCCAGCAGGAATGGAAACAAAATGGTTCCCTCCAATAGTCAACATATTGACGGATGTGGGTATCCTCTATATGGATATCTATTTCATCTGGTAACCCCTTGTCCAGATCGAATTCCATAATAACCAAAGCAAGCTGTTTGTTACTCCAGCGAAGCAATTGGTCATCAAAGAAAATAAACTTCCCAACCGACTTAGCAATGGATTTGAAAATTTTAACATACCAAAACTCGATAGGAAAGTCAGGGAGCAACATCCAAAGATTTCTTTTCGAAAAACTTTCAGAAAGTGGGTTAAAGCCTGGGTACCATCTCTTAAGCATTAAAATTCCTCTTCCAATAATCCAAGGAGAACTCATAACTCATTGTAGATCCCCCTAGAGAGAAAATGAAATACCATCGAATGGTTAGAAAGGAGGTTAAATATCGGGCTATACCCTATGAGTAGCTTCCAAAATCTTAAAACCTAGTCTGCCAATTGGTTCTTGTTGATTCCGATATAATTTTTTTTTCCAACTAAGGATTTCTCAGCTAAGTTCAAAACCATGTTCATTGCAACATCCCTGCCGAGAACACAGATGGATTTGGATTCTCTAACTTTCAAACTCTTATGTTTGCGGAGTGAATGAGCAATATTGTCAGATGCCCTGTTACGTCCAACACCACCCACACATGAAAGAGGTTTCCTCTTGGGTATCATCGAAGAAAATACACCATGGGAAGTGATCAAAGTGGATTTAGCTGAAGCAGGGGAGCAATCGACCCGAGGGAGTTCGTCCATGTGCCTTCCCTCACTCCGGTTTGTGCCCATCATGTGACAGGGGCCATGTGAGCTTCCACTAGAGAGATATGTGGATATCTGTTGATCCTTCTCTGTTGGACGACCAAGAATCTTGGCATCTATCATAGTCCCACCTGACACCTGATGCATAAAGTTGTACATCAACTTGTAGGTGTCATCTTCCAGGAACGACCCTTCGCCGGCCCATAAGGCATCCTCATACATTGACGAGATGTCGACTGGATCTGCCATCCTAGTCACAAACCACTGAATATTTCCTACCTAATCCCACGAGTCGAGCCAAAAACTCCACGACATGTCCGTTATGGCCACCACACTAGGGAAACCCTACGACCTAGCTATACCTCGCCTGCCTTCAATTGAATCTACCCTCATATTACATAAACTTTTAGAGATTTTGAGAAATAAAATCTAATAACCAAGTTGAAATGAAAAGGTCTTTTCATAGGCATTCTCGACTTTAAAACAAAGATTTTAAAATATTATTTTGAAGAAATTAAAAAAAAATTATTAACCACTTTACATGTAGGATCCGATTACGGGGATTAGCAAGCCAAGCAAATTAGATATAAAGACTAGCTAGCATAGAAAATTGGATCAAATAAGCCATAGGTAGTTTTGATAGTATTTATTTATAGTATTGTAACACCCTTGTTTCGCCAGTCTGTAATTATAAGTGTTATTATGGTAAAACAATAAGCCAACCTGTGGGTGATCAAGTATAAACAATGGACCTTGATGGATTTTGTAATATTTCTATATATATAAAAATATTTGGATTTTAATAAAATAGAGAATGTTGAGTTACTGTTGAAGGGATGGCCTCAACAGGTTACAATGTCATGAGAGGAGTGGGCAATAGGAAGGCCATCACTGTTTTGAATGAATCTGTCAAGTAGTACCCTACGTAATTAAAATGATATGGATCCAAACTGTCCTCAGCCCTAGAAACTAACTATCAATCAAGATAATAATTGGAATAGTTCTCGAAGGAGTTACAAATGGATGGGCAAGTACCTTCAGGAAGTTTTTGGCATGATCCATGAGGTCCCGAGGGAAGAAGATGAGAAGAAAAGGGGGAGAGCAAGGGCAGAAGGACCTTACTGGAGAAACATCTTGCGGAACTCCTCTCTTGACATCATATCCTAGCTTGGGGGTGGTTGGTTGTAGTGGAGTTTAACGCAACCTTGCCTACGATTGGGTGGAGAGCGACTCTCTCTACAATAATACTCAACACATCTCAATTTTTTGTAGATAAGTGTCTCGTCCACCTCTGTGTATTGACATGATTATGTGCATGGTTAAATGAACAACATAATATTTAGATGTAACCATTTGGTCTGCAAATCAAATTGTGTATTCTGGAGACACCGGAAATTGCGCAAAATGTTTAATTTCGTGAAGAGTTTTACATTCTTTCTTGTGAATACTTCATGTCTTGTGAGAATTATTTATGAATGTATGCCTGTGAGTAAAACTATGTGTCTGGTATACAGGAAAGTATGCAAATCTTTATGGTTGTTATGCACGTGTATAATTCAAGGTCTCTGTACTAATCTGAGGGGAGAGACATCCCTACTCAACTAGTCTGTCAAAGAACAAGGTACTGTGATGAAGCCTTGAGGAAACCATGGAGTACCTTAGTCAAGTACGAGCACCGTCAAGGCTCAGTAAGCCTTTAGAAGGACTCAAAGAAAGGTATCCATGAAATGGCTAAGTTCGGGCATGTATTGTTAAGTCAGTGGAGAAACCCTGATTTGTTTCAGAAGAATCATGCATGTGGATTTGACACAAAGAATAAAATCAGGCCCTTTATTAGGACATGGTCGAGATGCGACCTTGGTCATTGATGGGGTTGAAGGGAAAGATCTTGGCCCTTCATCGGTGCTAAGCACTAATCCCTACTTCGAAATTAACAATGGTCGTTGATATTTTGAGGAGTGAATGTGGACAATCTTGGATCGTTAGGTCTGTGGAAAGTAACATAGTCAAAGCCTCCTGGTCAGAATGACCTTGGAAGCCCAAGGGACGATCTAGACCATCCATCGGGGTGAGGTCGCAATGAAAACTCTGTCGTAGATCTTGGTGAATCTCTTTGGAACGAGACCAAGGGAAAAAGGCGATGTCATCACGATGTACCTTGCTGTCTAGCATTGCCACATGTCCTAATAGAAGGAGGCCACATGTCACCCAAAGAAGGGGCCATGTGTCACTTAGTTTTGGAAAAATTAGACAAGGGCCCACAGTGAATATGGATGCCACGTGTCAAGCGATATGTATGACATGTACCACCCCACGTGTCATGCCACGTGTCAGTAGAAGATGGGAAAAATACTAAGTGTGGAGACTTCTTAGAGCCATGAAAGTTAGGATCGTAGAATCCTAGCTATGTGAATCCGCGAAAGGAAAAAACAACCAAGTGTTGAGACTTTCCAGACTCATGAAAGCTAGTATCGTAGCGAGCCCGCGAGTCTGCAAAGGGAAAAATGACTAAGTGTTGAGACTTTTCAGACTCATGAAAGCTAGTATTATAGAATCCCACCTTCACGAGTCCATGATTCCGTGAAGGGAAAAACGACTAAGTGTTGAGACTTCACGGACTCACGAAACATAGACTTATAGAATATTACCTCCGCGAGTCCGTGAAGGGAAAAATGCCTAAGTGTTGAGACTTCTCGGACTCATGAAAGTTAGGTTCATAGAGTTCCACTTCTGCGAGACTACAAGTCCACGAAGGGGAAGAATGGCTAAGTGTCGAGATCTTATGGACAGACTTGTGAAAGAAAAATTATATAGATATGTGACCAAGAGTCCATGATTCCATGAATAAAAATGTGTTTAACATTATATGGGTGTCATTACATGTTTTTCCATTTTACAAATAGGTAGGCCCTTGTCAATGGGATGAATGATAGCATTTATATTTGGCACTATAAAAAGCATTTATGACTAATAATACTGGACCATGTGCTATAGTGTCTAAAACCACTACACAATAAACACAATTAAAAATTAAAGTGGTTAATAATAATGCTGCACACAAAACACCAAACTTAAAGGGATAACTAATGTTCTAGTATTATATCTAATTATATCTAAATAATTTATTGTTTTAATGTCTAATTAACTTGGTAACAACGATATGATATTAGGTATTTTATACAATGATGTGATGATTTTTTTATACTTTGATATTAAATTAACATTTCTCCCCTAATAATGTATAAATCAATGTTAATATATGTGTAACATCATTTTATGCAATCAACCATATTATTAAACAAACATAATACTAAATTATATCATACCTAAAGTGTGTCATCCCTGATTTGTAAGTTAAAATTCCTTTATACTAACATAAATCACTCACTTGTATGTATGTAATAAATACCTACAAATATCATTACATAACTATTTCTCTTATAGTGTTTCATCCCTAATTTGTAAGTTAAAATTCCTTTATACTAACATAAATCACTCAAATCACTCACTTTTATGTAATAAAGACTTACCAATATCATTACATAACTATTTCTCTTATATTTTGATATTTTGCATTAATTTTCTTCTCAATATCATAACATTCTCAATGTTTCATATTTCATAGTATCTTTTAGTTTAACTTGTAAGAATATTCTTTTTAATTTTGACGTGAAATGAAATATTTATATAATCACTTTTTTCTACAAATTACAAAGTTTGAGGAAAACTCATTCCGTTCATTTCAAAAATGTTACTTAGTATTAAGGGTAAATCTTAGAATATTAGTATGTAAGTTTCTACAATTAACCATAATGTTAGAAAGTTTCATGGATAAAAATTGTGTATGAAGTTTTGAAACGTTCAATATTTCGAGTGGACACTCAACTCATCATCAGGGACAAATGACGTTGATACATTGAAAAAAAGTGTCAAGGTTCAAATTTACAGGGGAAGAATGGTAAGTGCTTGTTGACAAGGATGATTTTAAGGATGGAAATTTATTTTAAAATGTAGAAACCTTGGCGAATCTTACTAATCCTTCATATGCCAACTATAAAATGTTTAGCGATATTTTTGTAAAAATATTCAAATTTCTAAAGATTTTATATAGTTTTTATAAAATTTTGATGATGTTTAAGGTAAAATAATTTTATTTTATAGAATTTGGGCGAATCATTTTTAGAATAGCGAATCGTTTTTTGGATAAAACCATGGAAAATTAGCCCATGAGCGAAATTTAGCCCCTAAAATCATCCATGCCCGTTGAAGAAAGGAAGAAGACAAAAAATATCAAAAATAGTTGTTGAGATTAGGAGATAAAATATTAAAATATTAAAGGTAACAGTTGGGATAAAATATTAAAGAAATTCCTAGAGTATTAAAATAAAGCATTGATATAAGGGGTTAACTTAGGCTAATAATAATGAAATGAAAAAAATTTAATGTGAGATAAATATAGAAGTGATAGAAGAATTGGAGATAGTCGTTGGGATAGGATAATAAAAAGTTTAAGAAAATAAAGATAGTCGTTGGGAAAATGTAATAAAATATTAATGAAAATAAAGAAATAGAATAAATTATTAAGATAGACTAATAATAATAACAAAATATTTTAGTATGAGATGAATTTAATTGATGATAAGATTAAATAAAGAGAATCAGTTAGGCGGAGAAAAAATGATATCAAAAAGTTAAAGAAATGCAAGTAACATTTAGAGTGCGAGGAAAAGAAGGGGAAAAGGAGGACGACAATCCAGAGACTGACATTTAAACGAAGGAAGTCTAATGATCTAGATGATGAATGGTGGTCTTCTAGGATTGGTTCAGTTTGTATCCATCTTCATGATTAGAGTTATTAGGATGTTTTTCAATTTCAAGAGCTTCCCAGATTAGGCAAGAGGAGTAATGAGGGCTTGAGGCTAAATTTTTTGTTTGGTCAAAACAAATTAGGTGCTTAGCTTTATAGGAGTGTTCGATGATAATTGATTTGGGGATGAGGTTGTGGGTATTATCAGTGATATCCTCTTTAATACGGGATTTGCTGGACCTACTAGTTTGACCTATGTAAGATTTTCCACATGAAGAAGGAATTTCGTAATCTCCCGGGTCAAGCATAGAGTCAGATTTATCTTTAGCAGTTCTAAATAGTTGTTTCAGGGTTTTATAGGGTTTTAACAAAGTCTTGATATTCTTCTTAGCCAAAAGTTTTGAGATATGATTGGTTGGGCCTTGGATATACGGAAGGGAGATGAGAGCATGAGGTAGGAAGGAAGAAGAGGAGGTTTTTTATTTAGGTTTGCTAGTTGAGTGGACAACTTGATTGATTAAAGAAAGAGAGCAACAATTGGACAAAAGGGATTTGATTAGGTGGGATTTCTCCTGGGCGAGGAATTGAGGGGCTGAAACGTGGATGGCTCTAGTGATGAAGGTTTTTTGAACAACAAATTTTTGGCTTGGATGATGGTGGGAACTGGCATGAATGTATCTATCAGTGTGAGTGTTCTTCTTGTAGATTTGGTGGAAAAGGGATCCATCAGAAAGATGAGTAATAAGAATATCCAAAAAGGGGAATAGAGTTGTCTTTATTGGTTTCCATAGTGAATTGGATATGAGGGGAAAGACTATTAAGATGGTTGAAGAAAAAGATCAAGTTGGAATGGCCATGAGGCCAAATGACAAATGTGTCATCTACAAAATGAAACCAACATTTAGGTTTTAGATGAAATCTATTTAAGGCTAAAGACTAAAAATGTTCCATAAATATATAAGCTACAACGGGGAATACGGATAACCCCATGGTTGTACCTTCATTTTGTTCATAGAAAACCCCTTTGAAGGTGAAGAAGGTGGAGGATGCTGATGCAAGGAATGGTAATGTCCTCACTCAAGCATTTTCAAATCTCATTAGACTAGATGCGATATGAGGGAATGTTACCCTGAGCTTATAACCTGCTCAAAAATATCAGTTAACCCATAAAAAATAAGTTATTGGGCTTGATGCTATTATCAAATTGTATGTTTTGCTGAAAATAAAATTTAAAAAGTATAAAAAGTGTCTGTGAATAAAGTTTATAATAATTTAAATGAATAAAACAAGAACATATACATCCGAAAACTAGTAAACCACAAGTCTCAAATTGAGAAGAAACCACAAATGATTTTATTGATGACTTTTATGAGTTACAACCAAATTCTTGCTTACAAACCCCTACGAGGGTTTGGACTAGAATTTGACTTAAAAGTCTAGGATGTAATTTTGAATCATACATGTTTGAAAGAAAAAGAACAAGACTGAAAGAAATTGGATCAATCCAAGCTACAAGCGCATCAAAGTCTTGAATCTGAAAAATAGCCTTAATTAGCATTGAAAATGAATTCAAAAATTCTAATCAAACTAAACAGACCGCCAAGATAAATGAATGGCCTTCTGAAGCATGTCAAAAGTCTATACTGGACAATCCTTTCTTCTTTGTCACCTTTAGAGTAATTGATCCAGGTGGATATCGATGCCCACCCATCTATCCCAATTGGCTCCAAACAGTCTTTTGGCAATTTACTATTTTTAGCAGTTTTTTGGTTCCTAAACTTCGAGGGCCATTTTGAGGGCCCAATTGAAGGTTTTTTTAGGATCGAACACCTCAATCATAGCCAAAGGCTTTGATTGAGCCCCCAAAATGAATTTCCTCAACGATACCTTTCCAACGAGCTATCGTGCACCCCAAACAAAGATCGTATGCCAAAGTTACTTCCATGGGAAGTTGATACACCGAACTACCCAAAACGGGGTCCACAAAATTGTTGGATTTTCATCTTCTGGGGTTAGGGCTTTGGATTTTATTTATGTTAAAAAGGCCTTTAGAGCCTCATTGTAATCATCTTCTTGCAAATGTGAGTAGCAGTCACATCTCTTCTTAGAGATAAGTTGCCACCATTCTAGCGAGTCTTTCACTCTGTATTTCTACAATTTTGTACATATCGCTCATTAATAGAAATTGTGTATTATTATATCTCTGTGTTTATGGTTACATCTCTGATATATCTTTGTTATATTATTGGCTCTCTTGCAATATCTCTGTATATTTTTGTGTTATATCCTCGCTCTCATTTTGTGCCGAAAATAATCTGGATCAGTGGTATCAGAGCAGGATGCTCTTGATTGTTTTTCAGTGCATGTCCCCGACAAGGTCTGAGATAGAAAGTTGGGTCTCGAGCTTGTCTCTATTGAGGACAAACCCTCTCGTAAGCCCAAGAAACCCTCCATGGTGGAAGAAAAGAAAAATGACGGAGCAAAATATTCTATCAATATGTTGCTTGAGCAAGCTCTCACACGACAGAGGGACGAAATGCCGAAGAAATTTTCCCACGTCCTTTAACACCTACCAATAACAACAGGCGCGTGTTCATCAAGAGACCACTTTGGAAGCACCTCTCCTTTCAAGGTACACACGAATTTTGATATTCCCATATTTGAAGGTCAGATAGATGCATATTCCCTAGAAAAATGGTTAAATCTCCTAGAAGGTTATTTTTTTGTTCACAAATTTTCCGATAGGGAAAATATCACCTTCACACTCCTTAAGGCTCTTCCCCATGTCAAACATTGGTGGGAAACTTACTAGGATCAAATTTCCACAGAGGAGTTTGGAATATATGGGGTCGAGCCCACTTGGGATTTTTTTGTGAATGCGGTCAAGGAACAATATTACCCTGTTGACAACTATGAAGACCAATACATGAGATTTATCACACTGCATCAAGAGAGGGGCCATGTAGTACCATATTTCACTAATACCTTCCATACCTTGCGCACCAAGCTGAGTATCAAAGACTCTGAGCGACATTTGGTTCTGAAATACTGTGGGGATCTACATAGATACATCCAAACTGAAATGGATTTTTTGGACATCTCATTACTGGGTGCTGCTTATTGATATGTTGTTAAAATCGAGCAGAAATTTAAGCACCATAAAAAATGGGAGTTCGGGTATGCAAATCCACAACAACCAAAGTATGGTAAAGATGAACCTAACAACCAGCCTTCAAAAAACCATCCCAAGACATAGGAAAAGAAGGGTAACATAAAGACGAAGAAGGACACTGGAAAATGGTGCAATTTCCACAAAATCCCCTCGCACAACACCGATGAATGCTGCTGCTCAAAATAGTCATTGGTGGTCGATATCAAAGACAAGGAGCCAAACCCTAATTCAAAATCCGATTCAGAAATTACTGGTAGAAGACAGGTCATCGACTCAGACCCCACTGCTATTATCATGACTGCAACAATTCAAACAAAAGAACCAACAGATATTGAAGAGGGGGAGCACATTTTTCATTCACAAATGTGGGTGAAGGGGACCCCATTGCATTTTATTGTTGATAGTGGAAGCCAAAATAACCTCATCTTAGTAGAGGTCATCAAACAATTGGGATTGTCGAAAACGCCACACCCGCAGCCATACAACATCGGGTGGCTTCACTAGGGACGAGATCTTCATGTCACCCAGTAGTTTCAATTGTCATACGACATCCAACCCTTCAAGGATGAGGTATTATGTGATGTTGCCCCACTAGATGTCTGTGATGTTCTCTTGGGCCAGCCATATATGTGGAAGCACCGTGTTATTTATGAGTCTCGACCTTATAATGTCATTGTTACTCTGGGGGGTCATCTCTACATGATAGAAGAGGTAGTTCCGACTACTGTCCCACCTAAACAGTGTCGCAAGGTAGTATCTCATACTAAAAAATTCAGCTTCTTCACAATCTGTTCAAAAGGTGAACAGAAGGACACTACAACCACTGCAGCCTCGGTCCATGCACCTTCTATCCAACAAAAGCAGGTCGACAAGATTGCAACAAAGCGTAAAGATTCCTTCTGCACATAGGAATCTCATGTAGCCAGATTGGTTAAAAAGGTCCAACCCTTCCAGCCACAGGTTCATGACAACCTTCAACAAGCTTAGCAACACAACTTCTCCAACAAGGCAAGTAGTTCATCAAGATGCAGATTCAATAAATGCTTTCCCTCTCCCTGGGAACTCATCACAATGGATACCATTGATTCCTAAGGAGGGAGGAATGATCCAGGTGGATATCGATGGCCACCCACCTATTCCAACTAGCTCCAAACAGTCTTCTGGCAATTTACTATTTTTAGCATTTTTTCGTTTCCTAAACTTCTGGGGCCATTTTGAGGGCCTAAATGAAGGTTTTTTCAGGATCGAACACCTCAAGGAATGCTAAAATCTTTTACTGATCCCCCAAAATGAATCTCCTTGACGATACCTTTCCAATGAGATATCATGCACCCCAAACAGAGATCGTATGCCAAAGTTATGCCCCCAAGAAGTTGATACACCGAACTACCCAAAATGGGGTCCACAAAATTGTTGGCTTTTCATCTTCCAGGGTTAGGGTTTTGGATTTTATTTATGTTAAAAAGGCCTTTAGAGCCTCATTGTAATAATCTTCTTGCAAATGTGAGTAGTCGTCACATCTCTTCTCAGAGATAAGTTGCTACCATTCCAGCAAGTCTTTCACTCTGTATTTCTACAATTTTGTACATTTCGCTCATTAATAAAAATTGAGTATTATTGTATCTCTGTGTTTATGGTTACATCTCTGATATATTATTGGCTCTCCTGCAATATCTCTGTATATTTATGTGTTATATCTCCGTTCTCATTTCGTGCCGAAAATAATCCGAAGCAATAATCCTGCTATTAGCAAGATGACTTAGCTCTCATGAAACTTAGAAATGAAAGAATGAATATAATAAATCTCACTTGAAACAAGAGCAAACCTTATCAGAAGTATTTCTCTCTATTTTCTCATGTCCTTTCTTGTCTTTGCTCTCTTCTTTTATTCTTCAATAGTAGTTCTCAAGTAGTCAACTACCTTTTGTTACTAAAGTTAAATAACTTTAGTTAATAATATGACAATTTATTTATGATAAGGATAAATGATAATAATAATATATATTAATTAATAGGTGGGGCCCCTATATGTCTTTCTTTGTTTTATTTTCATTATTCCCTTGTTCATCCACATTTTACTCAAGATATTTTGCACACATTATCATAAAAATATATATCAAAAGCAACCAAAGTAATCATGCTCCATAATTATAAACACTTGTATCTCCCAAAATACTTTAAAGGCACGATATAAGTTTCTCAAAAAATAATCATCATGTCAGCTGTCCAAAAATATATGCCTCGAATGTCAAACTGAAATGTCATCATGAAAATAAAATAAAGTAAAAAATAAGTAGACTCTCTTTATGTACTTTCTTCTGATAATGATGCCCTATGTTTGAGTAAATCTGGACCAACATATTTCTTTTGTTCAACCTTTGACACTTTCGGGTGCATATCATCAAACATGATTTTTCTTACACCACCCTCAAGTTTGGCAAGTAAGGACTTGATGGTGTAGGATGATGGTTCTGATGAATCTGAATTGACACAAATGGCGGGTTTATTTTCTCTACTTGGATTTGGATCAATAGCTAAGGATTTATAACTCTTTGGAAGCTGAACATAATGTATATGTGAGGCAAAAAAAACAACTATTTGAACATGCAATAAAGGATGAGGAGGAGTGAGTGGCAATGACATAGTAAGCCAATGACCTACATGGGAGGGAGGATTAACATGCACATTATTTCAGCCATCATTGATTGGGGGCACATGAGGTTGTATATGGGGTTGTTCGAGAATGTCTACAATACTTGGGTGAGGTTGAAGATGAGGTCTAACTAGTGGCTGGAAGGCAGGGTGACCCACGAGGTTTAAATAACCAATTTGGAACAACTAGTTAAACTCCTCAAAATTTGCATAAAATTGACGGAAAGCCTCATCCTTTTATTTATACCTCTTTGCACAAATGCATTAGGCATTCTTCCTTTGTTTCCCCTATTTCCCCTGTTTCCAGAGAGGTTGATTCCTTTGCTGAAGATACTCATCTAAATATTCACCAGTGATCAAATTAGTATACACAAGTCACAACATGTTAATCATCAAATACTATTTTTCCTTAAACATAATTTAATAATGGCTCTAGACCAAGTAGTCAATCAAGCATACTAAGGGAAAAATTAAAGGAAACAAGGAAAACAAGGATGAATATCACAACTGTCCTTTCTATGCTTGTTGTCCAAAACATTATTCTAATTATAAATCTTTACTATATTGTCATTGATTTCATTGAACATGGGAAAGTGAATCTAAATGGAATTATAATGATAAGGAGTAATGGAGAGAGGACTTGTAGTTTATGGAAAATGAAATAGATTGCAGGAATGCATGATAATGTTCATAATCCATATCGATTCTACATACAACTTATTTCATTTTAAATCTAGACAAAGTGTTGGAATGTTGTTCAATACTGAGAATGAGGGGTGAATCAATATTCTTTCTTTTTCTTAAATTAAATTAATTCTTTATTAATTTATAGCAATTTATCAACAAGAATGTACATAACTCTGAATTCTAAATGTAACAATCATAAAAATTATATTTGATCTACAAGTTACAGTTTGTAAGAGACACCAATCTCTCTTCTTTTGAGCACCAACTCAAGGAGACACCAATCCCCCATTTTCCAAGCACCAATTTGAGGAAGCACCAACTCCATGTAGATAAGGCTCCAACCTATAAACGATTCCAATCCTCTTGTTTTCAAGCACCAACTTGAGGAAGCACCAGCTCCCTGTTTCAGGCTTCAACATGTAGAGGATTTCAATCCTCCCTTGCTCCTCCCTTCCACCCTCACTTCATGTGAATGCTTCAAGTTATTCCTTGGACTATGTTTGTGTTTTGATCTTTTGAATTAGACCATAGAGACATCTTCCAGTCATCATATCTTTCTATTTAAATAATCTTCCAATAGGTGTATGATATTTGAATCATTGTATCTCTTTGAAAAAGAACATTTATTCAATGTGCCTCTTCATAAACTTAATATTATTTTAGGAACAAATTACTTTTATTATTTTACAAAAGTTATTCAATTGCAGTTTTGAACCCTTCTTTGCCTTGTATGATTAGGTCTCTTAGTGTTTGATAGATCGACCCCTTTTATTTCGATCTCACACTTCTTCGTTGTATTTCTCAGTTCTTTAATAGACAAAATTTGAACTTTTTAATGCTCATTGGTACATTTGTTGTGTTGTTCAGATGGATGGGTGCTAATCTCATGGCCCCTTTTTCATAGAACCAAAACGTTGTGACCAACACCTAAACAAAGAAGGCACAAGGCATGTTTTATGTTTTTAGCCCATAGGCACTTTTAATATTTACCAGGTGACCTTACCTTATAATCAAGTGCTATCCAGTGTTTTAACCCTTCTTTGCCTCATATTTTCCATATAACCCTGTTCTGTGATCGAGAGAAACCACACATAGGGCTTATCTTAGCGTTAATTAAATCGACGGTTCAGATATGATCAAGTGTTGAGTGGATGAGCTTGACTTATCTAGGCACTTTATACAGATCAACGACTTGGATTTAATCAATCGTCGAGTGGATGGTTCGCGGACCCACATGTCTTCCTTTTCATCACTTATCTTGGCGTTTAATTAGATCGACGATTCATATATGATCTAGTGTTGAGTGGAAAACTCTGGCTTATCCAGGCACTTTAGACAGATATACGTTTTGGATTTAATCAACCATTGAGTGGACGGTCCTCATTTATTTCAAACATGGACTTTACTTAGAATTATTTTATGTGGTGGACTCACAGACTTGTAGACTCACATGTCTTCTCGGCTGTCATTAAAAAACACGCCTAACTTCTGCTACCTCCATAATGAACCTATACTTAGAAAAATTTGTAAGCAATTCTTCTTGAGTTCGCGGACTCACATACTCATATGTCTTCTCAGATTCCATCAAAATGCATGCCCAACTTCCGCTACCTCCATAATGAACCATGCTTAGAAATTTTTAAGTTATTATTTATATGAGTTCGATCGATAGAATCTGATACTTAGACATTTTTGGGGGTGCTCAGCGGACTCGCAGAAAAAGATCTGAGTTGTTGGATCATGGTTTCATTTTGATCCATTGATCAACATTGTTGTTTGTTATTTATCGTCTGATTGTGCTCTTATTTTGATCCAATGATCAACATTGTTCTTCATTCTTTACCATCCGATCATGCTCTTATTTTGATCCAACAATCAATATTGTTCTTCGTTCTTTACTGTCCGACCATTCTCTTATTTTGATCTAATGATCAACATTGTTCTTCGTTCTTTACCATCGATTCCTGCAACTTTCAAACTTATAATGATCAGAGCATCAATCATTATAATAAACAAAGAATAGAATCTCACGTAGATTTGGAACATGTTCCTTTTGATCTTTGTTCATATATAATTACTGTATTTTATTTTAGCACCAGATTTTTGATCTTCTTTTTTATTTTTATGGGACAACTTTAGCCTTGTATGTCTTAGAATAAAAAACCATATTCTCAATCTTCTCATTACTCCATCTGCTTCATCAGAGTTTAATGTTTTTGCAAATCTCTCTTGCAACTGGTATAACAGGGTACTTATCTGGATGAGAAATCCATATTAACCCTTGTTGAGATCAATGACAACATAAAACCATGTCCAACATTCTCAACCTTTGGAATTGATGGCAACAAAGTAAAATTCTTTATTTTAATTGAGTTTCACTATTTATTCTCCCCCCTTTGACATCAACGACAGAAGGGACATTTATCTGCTCCCCTTGAGGTTATACTCCACCTGTCCATGTACTCCTTTTTTTATGAGGCTTGTGCAATTTTAATTAGATATGGAGATTACTCCCAATTTTTGTCTAAGGTAATCAAAAGTACTCCTAGGTAAAGGTTTTGTGAATATATCTTCAATTTGTTCTTTAGTATCCACATATTCCACTTTAATAACTTTTTGAGAAACATGTTCCCTTAAGAAATTAAATTTTATTGGGATATGCTTGGTTTTTGAGTGCATGACATGATTTTTAGAAAGGATTATGGCACTCATATTGTCACAGTTAAGAAGAATGGGATGATCATATTTTACTTTTAAGTCTTCTAGAGTTTGTTTCATCCAAATTACTTGAGTGCAGCAGGAGACAACAACAATATATTCAACTTCTTTTGTAGATAGTGATATGGATGGTTGCTTTTTACTTAGCCATGACACCAAACATTTTCCTAGGAAAAATGCACCTCCACTAGTGCTCTTTCTGTCATCCACACTTGTAGCCCAGTATGCATTAGTATATGCAGTTAATGTGAAGTCCTATGTTTTTGGATACCATAATAAAAAATCCAAAGTGCCTTTGAGATATCTAAAAATCCTTTCAACTACCTTCATGTGAGTCTCTTGAGGTGGAGATTGAAATTTGGCCACTAATCCTACATCTTGCATGATATATGGTATTGTTGTTGTTGCATATAATATGCTACCAATAATTGATCTATACATGGTTTGGTCTACATTTAGTGACTAATCATCTTTGCTTAGTTTGCATCCTGTAATCATAGGAGTGCTCATAGGTTTGCAATCTTCCATTTGAAATTTCTTCAACATTTCGTTAATATATTTGGTTTGAGATATGAATAGGCCTTTGTCTGATCGTGAAACTTGTAACCCTAGGAAGAATGTCAATTCACCAGGCATTGCCATCTCAAATTCTTTTTGCATTTCTATAGCAAATTGTTTGCTTAGAGGATTTAGATTACTTACAAAGATGATATCATCCACATATACTACAACAATAATCATATTCTGATTTTGAATTTTAATGTAAAGATTGTTGTCAATAACTCCTCTTTTGTATCCTTGTTGTTGTAGATGATTATCAAGTATTGAAAACCATGCCCTGGGGGCTTATTTGAGACCATATAATGCTTTCTTTAGTTTGCATACATAGTCTTTATTTTTTGATAATATAAATCCTTCAGGTTGTTCTATATAAACTTCTTCCTCTATATTTCCATCTAAGAATGTTGATTTGACATCCATCTGATATATTTAAAAAATTTTAAAACATGAAAATGTCAAGAACATTTTGATAGCCTCTAATCTAGCTACTGGGGCAAAATTTTCCTCAAAGTCAATCCCTTCTACTTGTGCATAGCCTTTGCACACTAATCTTGCTTCATTCCTTATAATTTGACCCTCTTCATTTACTTTGTTTTTAAAAATCCACTTGGTCCCTACCACATTTTTCTCTTTTGGTCTTGGGACAAGTTCCCATGTTTGATTCTTCTCTATTTGATCAAGTTCTTCATTCATGGCTTTAATCCAATCTTCATCTTTGCTAGCTTCTGCAAATGTTTTGGGTTCTATTAGGGAGAGAATTGCTTATTCTGATTCATATGTTAGCCTTCTTCTTGTTTCTACTCCAACACTTTTGTTACCTATGATTTGAGTTTCAAGATTATATCTTTGTACTCTTCTAAATGGTGCTTTGACTCTTGTCTTGGTGATGCTTCCTCTTTTTATTCTTCTTCTTGTATTTCTTTAGTTTCTTCTTATTCATCATCATCTCTTCTTCTTTCATCAACTTGTGAAGTATCTTATGATTTGATTCTTCATGATGTTAGATCATCCACATTTACATTTTCACTTTCCACAATTTTGTGCAATCTCAGATTATAGCATTTGTAGGCCTTTATTTTGGATGAGTAACCAATAAATATTACTTCATCTGGTCTGGAATAAAATTTTCCTAGATTATCATCATCTATTTTTATATAACATTTCCTCCCAAAGACTTTGAAGTGTTTTATTGATGTTGGTCTGCCAAACCACAACTCATATGGTGTCTTGTCATGGTTAACTCAAAGTTGTGCTCTGCTAAGTATATATACCAATGTATATACTACTTCTCTCCAATACATATCTAGGATTTTGGCTTCATTTAACATAGTTCTGACTGCTTCTTCGACAATTCTATTTTTTCTTTCAACAACTCCATTTTATTGAGGAGTTTTTTGAGCTGAAAAGTGTCTTTTAATTTCACGACTTTCACAAAACTCATTGAACTCATTTAAGGTAAATTCCTCTCCATTGTATGATCTTAGGCACTTGATTTTGAGATTAGTCTCATTTTCAACATGTGCTTTGAAAGATTTTAATTTTCTAAATGCTTCTGATTTCTCTTTAAGAAAGGACACCCAAGTCATCCTTGTATAGTCATCAATGAATAAAATGAAGTAGTGTTCACCTTGCATGATTTTAGTTCTTATTGGTCCACAGAGGTAAGTGTGAACAAGTTCTAATGGTTTTGATGTAGAGTATTCTTTTGTCTTGAATCTTACTCTTGTCTACTTTCCATGTTGGCAGTGCCTACAAACAGAGTTTGAAGCTTTAATAATCCTTGGCATGTCTCTCACAACTTCCTTTTTATTTACTTTTATCAAATTGTCAAAACCTATATGTCCCATTCTTTTGTGCCATAGCCAACTTTCGTCTATTTGGCTCATGCAACATTTTTCTTCTTCTTCAATGTTTAATATATAAACATTGCTTGGTGTCCTTGGTGCAACAACCATTAGTTTTCACGAGTCTTCTTTTCTAATTTCACATTTTTGAGAGTCAAATATGAGTATGTGTCCTTGATCATATGTTTGGCTCACACTGAGGAGATTAGGCTTCAAATTTTGAACTAATAGCACATTTTCTGCTTTAGCTTTATTATTTCATAGACTGACCGTGCCCTTTCCAAGTATCTTGGTAGAGACATTATCTCCAAATGTAACACTTCCTTTTTCTTTCCTTTTCAGACTCATGAATTTATCTTTATTTCCACTCATATGCTTTGAACATCCACTGTCAACATACCATTGACTCCTTTTATCTTTAGCATAGAAGGCTACATTACACTCAGTTTCTTTTTCTTCCATTTCTTCTTATGCTTTTCTTCTTGAAGTTTGGAAGTTTTTATGGGAAGCTTTGGTAGTCTACAGTCACTAGATTTGTGACCATAATTGTTGCATTTGTGGAATTCAACATTGTAATCTTGTAGTGGAGAGAATGAATTATAGTTTCTATTCTCTTGATTATTATTATTATTATTCTTGTTCTTATAACCATCTCTTTGAACATTTTTATGATTATATTTTCCATAAGCTCTACAATGTAATTCTTTATGCCCAAAATTATTTCAAGAGAAATAATAGCCGAGAAAAAGATGTTGATACCTTTTTGGGGGAGTTCATCTTGTAGTTGTATTCCTTCTATATTTATTTTCTTTTGAAGGGAGAGGATATTTCTGTTGATTAGAATTAGTCTTTATCTCTCTTTCTTCCTTTTTGAAAGAGCTTTGAAGGGCAACTGCATAAATTTTTGGATTTTGGTTAGTTTCCTGAGATGTAGAGCTAGGTCCCTTGTTAGAATTATTTTGATCATAACCCAGTCTCGTCTTATTGCTTGATGATCTTTGACTATTAAGAATATCATCCAAGACTCTTGATCTTTTTCAATTCTTGATTGGTTGTTTCCTCTCTCAAGTTCTCTTTTTAGAAAAAACAATTTCATCCTCTAGGTTTTCATAGTCTTGTTGCTTTTCATTGAGTTGTTTACTTATGATCTCTTCAATTCTTTTGGCTTCTTGGAGTTCAGTCTTCAAGTCAATAATGATTTATTTTGATTCCTTGATGGTTTTTGAAACTTCCTTTTCTCTTGATTTTTGTTTCCCTTTATATTCCAATAATTGTTCTTTCAATGATTTGCTCTTCCTTTTATATTTTCTCAGTTCTTCAAGAGAACTAATAAGTTCTCCTTCAAGGTCTACTTCTCCTTCAACTTTAGAGTTTTCATTATCATCAACAAATTTATTTTGAGATTTCATGCCCATAAATAAAAGTGATGTCTCGTCATCTTCACTCATGTCAGATGAACTATTGTCTTCTTTGGAGTAGAAGTTTTCTTTTTCTTATAGAATTTCTTCTTGTTTCCAGTTTTTCTCTTTTTATATTCTTTATGATTTTGAGTTTCTTCATCATCACCCTCTTCCTGCTTTGGATAGGGACATTTCGAGGCATAATTTCCAACTTTGCCACAGTTAGAACATTTGAGGGGTAACTTCCCTTTGTATTTCCCAGACCCTTTCTTGAGTTTCCTTATAAAGTTAGCCTCTTCTTCATTTGATATGTCTGAGTGATTTTCATTTGGCACATGCTCATGGCTCTTTGTTTCTTTTGATGCTTTGAAAGTTGTTTCCCTTTTGGATGACTCTTCTTGCCCAGTTCTCATCTCATAGGCTATAAGAATCCCATGAATTTTATCCAATGTAAGATTGTCAAGGTCTTCTCGATCTTCCAAGGTAGATACCTTAGCATCATATCTCATTGGTAATGATCTCAACACCTTTTGGACAATAATTTTTTCTTTTATCTCTTCTCCCAATGCTTAGATTGAATTGACTATTTCTTCCACTCTTTGAAAATATTATGCAATGTTTTCTTCCTCTTTCATCTTCAAACTCTCAAACTGCCCTCTGTATGTTTGTGTTACACATGAAATTTGCACACCTAGGTACCTCGCCCTAAGTGTCGCAAGTGCCATATAAGTGCCTCATACACCTTAACACCATGGAATAACCTATGTCACAATCCCTAGTCAATGTGGAGGAGGGATATATTACATGAAGGCCAAAATACCAAGTGCACATGAATTATTATTAATATTCATGAAAATAAATTAATTAAGTGTGAGAATCCACCTCACTTTTGGTTTCCTATTTTTTAGGGAAAGTGGAGGATCTCATGGATGGTTGAAATATTTCCTCCTTAAAATCCTTGAGAGATATTTCCTCCCTAAAATCCTTAAGAGATATTTTCTCCCTAAATATCTTTTAGATCCCTTTTTAGTGGATTTGATGAGTGATCCTCTCCATGGTGGTTAAGCCTTCAAATCCTATATAATGAGGGCTTTCCATGGAGAAGAGGAAGATAGAGGAGTTTAGATATACCAAACTTACGATCTCATGGTAGTGGGAGACATATTTAGGATATCAAACATATGATTTTGGGAGCTTTGTGCAAGGGCTGGACGAGGAGGACTTGGGGAAGCTACCACAACTGCATCTATAGTCTATAAGTAATCTTCTTGAGTTCTCATATTAATATATTGCTTGGCCTATTTCCTTCTAACCTATGTCTCTTTACATATGTTTTTCTTATAGATGGATTTGATTGGACTAATCTTATAGAGTAGAGTAGGAGTTCTTTGTCTCATTGTCCATTGAATTGTAGGTGTCAAACAATGCTAAGGAGCTCGGGGATCAAGCTCAAGTTGGAGAAACGAGGATAAACATCAGAATAAGGTGCATCACACTTTCTTCCTTCTCCTTTTCTTTCTGATTAGTTAGTTAGATTCAAAGAAATGTTAGTGTCCAATGTTAGCATGTTTTCTGTCTTGGTATAAGGGTCTAGAATCCAAGAGGAGATTCACCTGTCCGCAAGGGAATTTTCCTACAACAATACCGCCCAACGACGAGTTGAGGAGTTTGATCTTAAATGAATCTCATTGAGCAATGTACATGGCTCATCCAGGAGTCACGAAGATGAGGGCAGACCTTAAACCCTTATTCTTCTAGAAAGCGACGAAGGTCGACATAGTCAACTACGTGGTGAGATGTCTAGAATGTTAGCAAGTGAATATTGAACATAGACATCCAACAATATTACTATAGCCACATGCCATTCCGAAATCGAAATGGGAGGTCATTTCGATGGATTTCATTGTTGGATTTCCCTTGGCGACAAGGAGACACGACTTGATTTTTGTTGTAGTCGACACTCTGATGAAGAGTGCCCAATTTATTCCCGTGTGTACGACATATCAGGCACCTAACATAGCTAGAGTTTTCATCAGCGAGATTGTGAGGCTGCATGGCATGCCTAAGAGGATTATATCCGATCAAGGATCGGTGTTTACAGGACAATTTTGGATTAGTTTCTAAGGGGCCTTGGGAACCCAACTTAAATTTAGTACTGCTTATCACCCGGAGACAGACGGGCAGACCAAATGAACGAACCAAATCTTGGAGGATATGTTGCGTATGTATGTGATGGATCGAAATAAGCGTTGGGAAGAATTCTTGCCAATGGTAGAATTTTCTTATAAAAATAGTTATCAAAGCACCATTGAGATGGCGCCATTTGAGGATAGGGTCCTGGTGGGACCAGAAGCGATCCAACAAATGGAAGATAAAATGCAAACCATAAGACAAAGGATCAAGGAAGCGCAGGATCGACAAAAGAGTTATGTCGATGTGCATCATGTCGACCTAGTTATGAAGTTGGCCATTGAGTCTTCTTGTGGTTGAAACCACACAAGAGTTCGATCAAGTTTGGAAAGGTTGCTAAACTCTCTCCTAGGTTCATGGGGCCTTTCGAGGTTGTGGAAAGGAAGGGGCCCGTGGCCTATCAACTAGCCTTGCCTGATTCTTTGAGGCGTATACACAATGTTTTTCACGTATCTGTTTTGAGACATTATGTTAGTGATCCTACACATGTGATTGACATGAGTTCCTTGCAGGTATCGAACGAGGGTGCGCTAAGGGTGGACCCAATATGCATTCTGGACCATCAGATTCGACAACTGTGACGTCGAACAATCAATCAGGTCAAGGTCCAGTGGGACAACTATAGTCCACACTCAACGACCTGGGAGGACACATTTGATATGCGTCAACAATTTCCATTTTTGTTTGATAGCTAGACATATAGATATTGTGAGATACTTTATTTCGACACTTATATTACTGTGAAACTTCAGGATGAAGTTTAAAACAAGAGGGGGTGTATGTAACATCCCGCTCTTACGCACACCTGATTGGACTTATTCTTTGAGGACACTTGCGTGCAAGTGATCCGGTTCATTATATGATTGATTGTTTCGATTACGGATTGTGATGACGTTGTGGATTTGATGTTATGCTATTTTGTTATATTATATCAACAATTGCTATTGACCGGTTTTTCCTAAGTGTCCAGGACTCTGGACCGATTGAGGATGCCGATGGAATCGATGGACCTCCTTGGACTCTGGATCGAGCCAGGGAGTGGACTGCTATGGTTTGAGTGTTTTTGATATTGCATATGTGACATGTGACTAGTATATTATGATGTTAATTTTGGATCCCTGACATGTTTCGTTGTTGGATGCAGGCTGACGATAGCTTGCTAACCAGACTCACATTTGGAGTAAAGGTGTCATGCATGACAACCAGAGATATTGAGGGAGAGGTGTGGTAGTATCTCTGCCACAACCTACTAGCACTCTCGCCGTGGCTCGAGCTGTAGGTTAATGATTACCTAGTTCGAGAGATCCATGATGCCATGAGGGCATACTGTTATAGTTGCTCACAATGATTCTAAGGGGCGTGCAATAAGGCAGGGTCCTTATTCCTTAGAGGCCCTTAGTCTCCCATCAGGTGACCTGACGGATTATTGACTCTAGGTGTTTGACATCTACCAAAATCAGTCAAAAGGCGAGTGGCACGCTTGGAGCACGTAGTGTGTCTTGAAGGGCACATCGCGAAAATAAAACATGAATGCAGACGAGTGGAACCCTTGGAGCACGTAGTGCATCTTGAAGGGCACGTCGCGATTTTAACACTGGTAACTTATTGAAATTAGTACCTAGAAAATTATGTCTCCTTAGGACTTGGTCAGCCTAAAAATGATTGTTGTGTGAGTAAAGATTATTAATCATAAATTCCCTTACATTTTTTTCCAAGCTTAGTGAATTTAAAATCCTAGGTCTAAGTAGGGCATGTGAACAAAAAACTAAAAGGGCATTTAACCAAGGGGGGGCGAAGAAATTTTAAACATAAATAATTAAATTAAAATTTTAATGAAGGATTAAAATTATTTAAAAGTTTAATTATGGCTAAGTACAAACTTGCTAATTCAGAACCTAGAGCAAAAGGGGAAAGTTAAAGAAAAGGGGAAACTTAGAGAAAAGGGGAATGTGGAACATAGTAGGGAATCTAGCCTTTGGAACTTTCTAATTTTGAACTCAACTAGGCTTTAAGAAAGGAGTCCATCATTTAAGAAATGTAAGGGAATAAAAGTGACATCGAGGAGCGTTCCTAAAAACTAAATAAATTGTCAAGTTAAATAATTTTAACTAAATAAATTTCTAGTGCAACTAAGGGATCAGGTGACAAGTGTATGGGGAAGAATTTTCCTAATTTAAATTTTAATAAAAGGAATTTAATGAGGGTTGGCAGCTAATCACTAAGAAAACTCTATAAAAAGGATGGCGGAGGAGGAGAATGAATCATGTTTGGTATGCATAAGGTTATGTTGTCGGATTTTATTCTTGACTGATTTTTCCTTGTGGGAGTTGGGACACCCAACTCGAATAACGAGTGATAGCTCAACCTTGTGAACCAAGCTGGGAGCTAGCATTCTCTATGTGTGTGCGTGGCCCCTTTGCGGCTCGGGGGGCTCAGGGGGAAGAAGAGTACCCCTAGCGTTGGTTGGGAGGTATCGGTGAGGTGTCAGCAGTTAGCGAGCATGAGTTGGTCGGAGCGCAAGCGTGGGACAATAGCATCAGATTCATCATCGTCGGCTACGGTATCTCGGGTAAATTGGTTTTTGTATTATGATTTCATTATATTTTCATAGTTATGGTAGTCTGATGACGTCTTTGTGTCATTAGGTTATGTCATAAGTATTGTTGATAATGACATAAATGGATTTATTGATCTCAACATGATTGTAATCTAAATAAAGGAAAGGTTTTAAATGTAAATTATAAGATGTATTACCATGTTTGGCACCGAAGAAGTTTTAATTCTTATGTTTGCATTGACTGAGAAAAAGGTTTTTACTGTTTAATTTTTGGTGTATTATCACATTGCACAGAAGTATTTTAATCTTTACTATATTGCTGGTTTTAAAAGAACAACTTTAACCATTTACTAAGGAGCCTTTCGATAGCAATATATTAAACCTATTTTATTGACGTCTTGTTCTTAGTTTACGTCTTGATTCTAGTGGTAGCGATTCAGGGCTACACGTTGACACGAGAGTATTAACTCTCTTCCTAAACTGTGGATCTCTCCCACTCGATCTTAACGTTGTATGCTTACGCTGACCGACAGTCATATTGTTTATTCCACCGGGGCGAAGCTCGGAGCAACCTGCTCCTTGTTAAATTTTTCCCTTGGGTTCTTCTGCATGTATTTTTCCTTCAGACCACCCCTTCTCGTTTGCATGTGGGCTGGCATTGCGCCAGAACCCTCCCCCTCTTCCACGCGGCCACCTAGTTTCCTGCTATCTCTCTGACTTGCCCTCGCGCATGGGTGTAGCTGTACTTCCCTCTCAACAGAATGGTGGCTGTGGAAACTTTGAATCCTAACATTTCTGATTTAAATTACATTCCTTAAATCTCGTATAGTCATAGGCAGTGGCCCTACAATTTTATTTTCCTTGAATCCTATCTGGTCGATAGCTTGTCAACTGATTTATCTCTGCTGCGATTTCTTTTTCATCTCCAGAATTATATGTTAGGTTGCTTGTGTAAAGGGTATTGATGCAAAATAAATGTGATACTCTGTTAGAAAGATTCAGTTAATTTTGTTAAATGGTATTCCAGAGAAAGGTCCCTTTGGGTTAAATTCCAGTTCTAGTCAACCCCCTTTTTTTTAATCATTTTCAAGCCCAAGTTATTTTATTCTATATTCTTTTAAATTCCAATTTCATCTAAATGTTAATCCAGATTTCACGTTGCTGGATTTATTGGACATACTAAAATTTATTAAGTTTAAACTCCCCTTGCATGATTACCAGCTATAAGTTAAAATCTCGGTTGCAGTTAAGTCCAAGACTTCCGGTGGTTACCCTTCAATTCAATTAAGCTCCGATAATGTTCCAGAATTCGCTCAAAATTTATATTGCAGTTAAATAGCGTGAATTACCTTGACAACTGTCCTTCGCCAAGTTTGGCGTGAAGAGTTGTTTTTATATACATTCGAGTTAATCTATAGAGGTAGAAGGATGATAATTTACACCTTTAAATTTTAGCATGCCTAATAATCATGTATGTAATACAACTTAATTTTACATTACTTTAACTGTGAAAAAGGTAATGCTTGTTGTTGAGCTTGGACTAAGAATGTATAGATTATAGTAGAGTTTTTTTTTGAATGAAATTTTGGATTGAAGAGTAGTTGGTTCTCTAGTGTGTTAAATATTAGTAAATTAGTGAAGGAAGGAAGGAGAGGCCTTTAGCTATGTATTTTAAAAATAGATGTTATGAAAGGATCATTCTTGAATAAGAAATGGAATCTTCAATTCGATTGGTCTAGTCTTGTTTTTTTAATGAAGAATAAATTAGATAGAAGTTTCACATTCTATGATTCTATGATATGGTTCCTTGTTTTATTAAATTGGAGATAATTAAAAATTTATATATGAGTTTATTGGATGAATAAACTCTTGAAAGGAAAAGCATAATGTTACATGAAGAATGTTATATGTTTTTATTATTAGATGGTCATTTGATTCTATATGCTATGAATGAGTCCTTATGATGATAGAATTGCTATTGAATTACATCTAGGATGTTGCACAATAAAGGAACCCTCATAAGAACGACCTCATAAGAAAACAAGAAATACAACTAGTTGTTGCACAAATTGAAAGTGTTGAATGTAGTCACCCTGCGTCTTGTATTGCCTGATTGTTTAGAGTGCCTTCGTCTATAGGTTTCGTATAGTGTATAACAATGCAAGTTGGATTTCTAGCATGTTGGGTTTTATGTCGTGGTTGAAGGTTTAGACTTATTTATGGTTGCTATTGCTCTTGTAGCAATGTGGCGACATGATTCCTATGATTGGATCATTGTGCGCATTGATCGATAAGCACATATGATAACTTGGCATTTGGGTAATGTGCTTCCCGAAGATGATGGTGTGGATTAATGAATTTGATGTATTGTAAATTGCATTGTAACACATATTATGAAGTGTTAAATCTAGCTCGCCTTGAAGGTTTATGTACATGTCAGTTGATAAATGCTTTGCACCTTGATGGCTGTTGATGATGTTAATTAGCATAGTTGCTATTTTCCTTATCTAATTATTGTGGTAATTACTTCAAGCTTCGTAATGAGCTAATGTGCTAGGATTTTATGTTTATATGCCACGTTAAAATTCATACATGGGATTTCGTCGAGTTTTGTCGCTTGTATTACTGTCATTACGTCCTAATGCAGGGAAAAAAAAAACTTTACTTGTCATACGTCGTTTGTGTCATAACGGTCGGGGCCCTTACATTAAAGGACAACCTGACCATGGCACATAATCACATGAAACAACAAGCAGATCAACATCACTGTGAAATAAGTTTTGAAGTTGGGATTAGGTATTTTTAAGACTACAACCATACAAACAGATGTCCCTCAAGCAATCTAAGAAGGATAATAAATTATCACCAAAGTACTATGGTCCTTATAAGGCATTGTAAAATATTGGTACTATGGCATACAAATTGGAGTTGCATGCATCTTTGCGAGTACACCTAGTTTTCCATGTTTCATGTTGAAAGAAGGTTATAGGTGACAATATCCTAGTTCAAACTATATTTCTAGAACTTGACAAAGAAGGAAAAATCATATTGGAGAATGAAGCTATCAATGACACAAGAATTCGCCAGTTGAGGAATAAATCCATTTCAGAGTATCTCATTAAGTGGAGGAAACTACCTGTTGAAGAGTCTTTTATATAGAAGCATCCATAATTGCTCAAGCATTGTGGAAAAAACTTGTCTGAAGGGGAGGGGCATGTTAAGCCATAAATAGTGGCACACTACCCCTTAATCGGGGCATATTACATTAGTGAACTTATTTTATTTATGTCGGCTTGGGTCCATTAGTTGTAATTGTACCTCCTAGTCTCCTATATATACCAAGGAGACCTTTTCATTTGGAATCATCTTGTATTTGGAAATTTATGTGGTGTATAAGGAGGTTTCCCCCTCGAAGAGGCTTATTATCTGAAATTATCTCTTTTTCAAGGCATTGAGTACTTATTTTGAGTTTTTTTTTTATGCTATTTTGATATTTGGTTCCTAACATATTCCCTCTAAGAAGAGGAAGGAAATTGACCCACAGAGTACAGAGTGTATATTTGTTGGATACCTAGATGGTGTGAAGGGATACAGACTCATTTATCCCTCTACGAACCAACTCATCGTTGAGTTTAGTGTCCAATTCGAGGAAAGTATATCGCATGCACTTTTATAGGATCCACATGCATACACTTTTATTCTTCCACTTGTCAGAGATGATGAGCATGCACATGTCGACTCTTCTTCAAATGAGATTTCTAATTCATAGGATTCAATTGATTCAGATATCAAGTTAGTACAGTCAGATGAAGAGTCAGTGCATGCAAATGCATATGCAGAGCCAGAGCCGAGGCCCAAGTGGGCCAAGAATACTCTTCAGGATATAGTAGATCTTATTGTGGATCCAATTGATACTAGGAGGAATCGATCTGATTTCAGGAGCTTCCTTTTTCACTCAATTCCATTGAACCGATGCCACCCATGAATATTTCTTGGTCCAGTCTTCAGTTCCACAGTCTTATGGCGAGGCTGCTGGGAATCCCTTTTGGGAATCCGCCATGCAAGAGGAGTACAACTCCCTCCTCGAGAACCAAACTTAGGATCTGATTCCCCTTCCTTCAGAAAGGAAACTTGTCCGGTGCAGATGGGTCTACAGGACCAAGAGCACAACAGATGGATCAGTTAGCAAATATAAAGCTAGGCTAGTCGCCAAAGGCTTTCAACAGGTGCACATGATGACACCTTTTCTCTAGTAGCGAAGATGGATTCCATACGCTTGGCACTTTCCATCGTGGTAGCCAAGGGATGGGAATTCCATCAGATGGATGTGAAGAATGCATTTCTTCACGGAGATATCTCTGAGCAGATCTATATGGAGTAGCGCCAGGGCTTCATGTGAGATTCATATTTGGTTTGTCAACTGAAGAATTCCCTTTATGGCCTCAAGAAGGCCTCGAGGGAATGGTATGATAAGATGGACTACTACCTGCTGTCATAAAACTTTGTACACTGTAAGTCAGATTTGAACATTAACATTCTCAGGATGCTTGATTCACTTTTACTCCTAGTTCTGTATGTTGATGATTTTCTCATCAATGGTTGCTCGACTTTAGTGATTGATGCAATCAAGAGGATTCTGCATGACATGTTATTGATGATGGACATGGGTTCGCTACATTTATTCCTTGGTCTCGATATCAGTCGAGATTCATCATGAATCAAACTGTCTCAGACCAAGTATGCACAAGATCTCCTCAAGAGGTTCCACATGATAGACTACAAGTTTGCCTCGACTCCTTTGCTATCATGAGTCATACTTGAGGATGACGTGGATACTCCACTGGTGGACAACACACTGTACATACAATTAGTGTGGAGGTTGTTGTATCTCACACACTCTAGACTAGACCTCTCCTATGCAGTCAGAGAAATATCCCCGTTCATGCAAGAGTCACATGAGCTACATTGGAAGGCTACAAAGCGTATAGGGAACCATCACCTTTAGGATTCACTACGCATTAGACTCTACATTGGACCTCATCAGGTTCATTGACTCTGACTAGGATGGCAACAACATTGATTGCAAGTCCACATCTGGTTATGCACTCAGTTTGGGTTTCGGGCCCATCTGTTGGTCGAGCAAGAAACAAGTTGTTATTGCTCTATCTTCAACCGAGGCAGATTACAGAGGGGTAGTTAACGTGACCATTTAGGCTATCTGGTTACACTATTTTCTCAATGAGTTTGGAATTCAGTTTCGCTGGTCGATCGTCATTTGGTGTAACAACCAGAGCACTCTGAAGTTCTGCAGAGATTTAGTTCATAGACAACATATGAAGTACATCAAGATCCACATGCACTACATCCGAGACTTAGTACACGAGGGGATCATCGACCTACAATTTTTTCCTTCAGTAGAATAAACTACATACATCTTCACCAAGACCTTCACTGAGCAAAAGTTCCATTCTCTACGCAGTCGTCTTGGAGTGAAGGACATAGTTGCCTAACAACCGTTAATTCTTCTTTTTGATACATTGTACCTTGAGGGGGGGGGGGTTTCCTATGAGGTTTTCCCTCTTTCCTTGTTTATTTTAGTGTGTCTTTTGTTTTTGGGTACCTAACATGGCCTCATTGCTGGGACCCATTCTTTATTTTCACCATAGTGATTTCTAGGGGGGGTGTTGGAAATACTTCACACAGACCTAGGATTTATTTTTCCTAAGGTTTTCCCTATGTTTATTATTCATTATCTAGTATCCTACATTTTGGGGAGAATATTCCTTTTCCTCCTCTCTAGGGGAATATTCTCTTCAGTTCACACTTTAGTTGGATCAGTTGAGTGGAGTCTTGATGCCACATTGGTGCCATCACCATGCAACGTTGGGATCATAACTGTTAATGTGCATTGTCCTTGGGATTATCACCAGAGTGGCGCATCACTGATTCTTTTAGTCAGTTAATTGAGCACTAAGAGAATAGTTGACTTATACTAGGTGGCAGTTAACTCCCGTAACTGTCGGTGTGTGTCCATATGTTATGAACATAAAATATACATAAATAGATATTCATAACATAATAATAGTTAATAAATAATAATTATTAATAATGAAAGGTCATGTCTCAAAGGACATGACTATTGGTAAAGGGCACCCTTGCGTGGGTATATAAGTAGGCCCTCATTTCTCAATTGTAATCATCTATATATTATATCTTATTATTCATTTATTATTTACAGTCCTATATGGATTACTTTGTTATATTCCAGATATTTTGGGATTAATCTTGTGTGAGCGAACTTTCTTCGTCTCATTTGGTATCAGAGCCTTCTGATCCCGACCCTTGGCCACCCTTTTATTAGATCTTGTCTGATTCGGCTTTTAGCCAACCCCTTCATTTCGGAGCTTCTCCAATTCCAAGGTCCTTGACCAAAAAATCGGCTTTTGGCCATTCAAATATTCAGAGTTTCTCTGATTATCTTGGTCCTTGACCATAATTGGGCTTTTAGCCAAACACA
>ML782255.1:142857-165370 GCA_009831015.1 Picea engelmannii
GATTTGTAACTCTGTAATAGACCTGTTGTATATGATCACATACCTACAAACCTTCCTTAACTTTAACAACGAGAGACTAGCATTTTCATCAAACTTTACTTTAGTTTCACATGACTAATTTTGTATTAGTCAACAACCCTAACTTAAAATAATCATAACTATGTACCTGTAATGAATAAATATCTGAAAATAGTACACAATGTTCTTCAGTGTCTTTTAAGGAATTCCTCCAGGTTTCACTGCTTGGAACCTCTCAGAAAAGGAGTTATAACAAAAATGACATACCTTGTTGAATTCTGGCTTATTCTAGAGAGCGATATTATAAAAAGTGCCCCACACAAAATATTTGTTGTATGGATCTTAAAATGCTGCAAAGAATACTACAAACTCTACTCTAGACAATACATTTGGTCTTACTAAATTAGGATCTGTTATGAATAGGTTATGACGTTTTTACCCGAAACACCTTTTTTAGACTAGTTTAAGGACTAGCCACAAACCCTATTTTCCACGGAGTGTAACTCTAAAAATACAACGACCCACAAGATGAAATGTTTATCACATCTACTTGGATATATTTCCTCCACGGCCTCCATATTTCGCGGTCTGAATCATTCTAGAAATTTTTTTATTGCAAAAATGGTGAGATGACCTATAAATAACATACCTTAGAAAGCATCATCAAAAGAATTTATCCTCCCTTGAATTTCAGGCTTCTTTACTTCACATTCCCTATGAAATTCACCTTAGATATCCTTTGGTTACCTCAGTCACTTATAGATATTCAATATGCTCAAGTTTAATTAAAATGAGAGACCCTTGCCTCTTATTTATACTTTTATGTAGCTTCCTTAAGGGGTTACCTTCTAACCATCTTAAACCACTTTCCTTATTTTAGGGATAACCCACTTCTAACCACTTGTCCACTTAGTAATTTCTCCATTAAATTTATTATTTAAATAATTTCTTTTGTTTCCGCTTTGACTTATAGTACACTCATTACTTCACTTTATTATTTAAATAATTTCTTCTTTGCAACCACTTTGACTACTTTGACCTTTTGGGGCTTCTAGATGGCTCATGAAGGTTCTCCAACTTCACATGGCCATAACTCTCTAACCATGAGGATATGTCACATTCCACATACCACTGGAAATGGCATGACATGTACTATCCATCTAGAATATTCTTATTTAAATAATTTCTTCTTTGCAATCACTTTGACTACTTTGACCTTTTGGGGCTTCTAGATGACTCATGAGGGTTCTCCAACTTCACATGGACATAAGTCTCTAACCATGAGGAGTTATGTGACGTTCCACATACCACCAGAAATGACATGACATGTAATACCCATTTAAAATAGTCTTACCTTCAAATATATTAAAAATCATACCATTATACATCAAACAAACTTGGGTCCATTACCCAAACCTTTGTGCTACCAGAATTCACTATCGGACTTTCTTCAAGGGTTGACATCAATGAAAACCAACCCAAATAATAAAAAATCTTCTCCTTTGGCATTGATGGCAACACTATGATGCAATATCGAAGTCATATCACTCAGGCTCCCCTTGTGACCATCGCTCCCCTTGGAACCATGCCTTTGTGCTCTTTCTCCAAGCATATACCTTTGCATCTGATAAATCTATCCCCCTTTCTCATCAATGGAAAAGGTATCTTTCCATCCGGGGTCTGAATCATTTCAAATTCATTCTACATAACCTTTGCAAATTTCTGGCTTAACCTGCCATCATTGCTTCCAAAAATAATATCATCAACATAAACTTTGATTAATAAAATACTATCTTGAGTTACCTTGATGTAGAGGTTGTTGTCTGCACTTCATTTTCTGAACCCTGCCTACTGTGGATATTTATCCAGTCTAGAGTACCACGCTCTAGGATCATGTTTTAGACCATACAAGGCCTTCTTTAATTTGCACACATAATATGCGTTTTCTGACAACTAAAATCCTTCTGGTTGTTCAATGTAGACTTCTTCTTCAAGTTCCCCATTCAAAAAAGTTGATTTCACGTCCATCTGATACACTTTAATATTCTTGGAGCCTGCATAAGCTAAGAGCAATAAGATTTCTTCCATTCTGGAAATTGGGGCAGATGTCTCTTCAAAGTTGATTCCTTCAACCTCCGTGTATCCTTTACATACCAATCTATCTTTGTTCCTTGTAACATGTCCATCTTCATTCAATTTATTTCCAAAAACCCACTTTGTGCCAATCACATTCTTATTATTTGGTCTTGGAACCAATTTCCAAGTGTCATTCTTCTCTATTTGATCCAATTCTTCATCCATGGCCTTATTCCAGAATTCATCCTTGCTGGCCTCTTCAAAACTGTTTGGTTCAATCGCAAAGAAGAGTGCTAGGTGCATTTGTTCTAGTGAAAAGATTCTTCTTCTAGTCTCAACTCCTACATCCTTGTTTCCGATAATCTGATCTGAAGGATGATTCTTTTGTACTCGTTTTCTAGGTGTCTTTGGAGGCACTTGCTAAACTTGCTCTTCTACTTCTGTCTGATCTTCTTCATCTTCCTCTTCTTCTTCTTCTTCATCTTTTTCTTCTTCTTCATAAATCTGTTCCACTGATTCATTTTCTTCTTCCTTTGATTCTCGTCCACATGTTTCATCAATTGTTACATTGATGCTTTCCACAACTTTGTTCAATCTCATATTGTAACACTTGTATGCTTTCCTTGTACTTGAGTAACCAACAAGTACTCCTTTGTCCACAGGAGAGTCAAACTTTCCCATTCTGCCATCTTATCTTTTGATGTAGCATTTGCTTCCAAATACTCTGAAGTGCTTCACATTTGTTGGTATTCCTTTCCATAGCTCGTAGGGAGTTTTGTCATTGTTGTTTATGATCATTACTTTGTTTTGACTGTGAAATATTGTATGCATTGCATGTGTCCAAAAAATATCTGTCAATTTGGAATCCATTAGCATTGTTCGAGCCATTTCCTATGTAATTAACATCCATAATGTTCCTTTGTCTTTGAACCACTCTCTGAACCAATCTATGAATTCATGCTCTCGTCCACTGTCATATATTTGTCCAAACTTGCTAAGTGTTCTTACAAATCCATCTCTATCCATACTGTCCAAGTCTCTATTGCAAAACTGTCCATAATGCTGACCCATTTATTACTATACTATCATGAAGTATTCATTACTACAACTATCAAACTATACTTATCCTAACTGACTGCTCTGGATCTATCTACTCAAACTTTGCAAGCTGCTCGAAGGATGGTTCTTTGGTATTTCACAGCTATCGCATAGACTCCCCCTATCTAATATTCATGTTACCTGGGAGTCTCTAAGCCGGATGGCTCAGAATAATTCCTACTCTGATGTGTATTCATCATCATCTTCATTGGTAGATTCATCATCTCTCAGAGTTCTGACTTCTTTCTTTCTATCCGTGGATTCATCTTTCACTACAATGCCTGAAAGTACAATCTCTTGAACCTGTTCCTTATTTACTTGTCTTTCTTTTCTTTCATTTATTTTCCAAACCTTTCTGTATTTGTCATCTTTCTTTTTTTCTGCATAATTTTCTTCATCTCGTTTTATTGCCAATCTTGTGATCTCTGGGACCTGGTCTTTGTTCACCTGTTCATCGTGTTTTATTATCCATACTTTCTTATATATGATATCGGTGTTCTCTTTCATGGAAGTATCGAACATTCTTCTACAATCACTAGCTATGTGTCCATAGTTATGACATTTGTAACATTCAATGTTACGTGGGGCCACATAGGCATTTCTTGCTTGAACATTTTTATAATCCCTGCAATTTGCAACCTTATGTCCAAAATTAGTACAATAAAAACAATGACCATAAAATAAATTTGCATACCTAGGAGTGAATGATCTTCTTTGTGGTGTAGTCGTTTTGAAATTCTGCCTTGATTGATCATGATCATGATTGAAGCTTCTTTGTGGCTTGAACATGGATGGTATTCTTGAAGATGTATCGTTAATAGTTTTCTTAGATTTTGGTTGACCATGATTCCTTCCTTTGAGTACTTCTGCATAACTCTTTCTATTTTCTTCATTCTTCTTTTCTAGCATCCTAGAGTGCTTCTCTTCATTCTCTATAACTAATGTGGATGTTTCTTTCTCTTCAACATTCTTGTTGAGCTTGACGATTTTACTTTTCAATGTGACAACTTATTCTTCAAGATTCTCAACCTCTTCTTCTTTCTTCATTATCTTAGACTTCATGATTTCTTCTGTTCTTTTCGCTTCTTCAAGCTGGATTTTTAATGTGATTATTTCTTCTTCAAGTCCTTTCTCTTCTTGACCAAACTCTGCCTCAAGATGGTTTAGATCGTTAGTTCTTTCCTTAAGATGACTTGTCAATATATTTTCTCTCATTTCTGCTTCTTCCTTCTGTGCTGCTATGTTGGCTTCCAAATACTGCTTTTGATCTTTAAGATTTTCTTCGATCTTTCTGGCTTCTTCTAGCTGAGTTCTTAAGTTCTTGATGACCCATTGGGCTTCTTAATAAATGTGAGCACTTTCCTTTTGTTTCATCAATTCTTTTTTGAGTGACTTGTTTTTTTCTTTTTCTTTTCTTAGTTCATCTAAAGCACTGATCAATTCTTCTTCATAATTGTCTTCTTTTTCAATTAGTTTTCCTGTCTCATTTCCTTCATGGCAATCTATTTCAAGATGTCCGCGTTTTTCACAATTAAAGAAAAACAACATACCTCTGTTGATTATATACTCTTCATCTTCTGAATCTGTTTGACATGGTGAATATATTTCTTCTTGATCTATACCTACATCTTCTTTGGCATTTTATGAATCTGCTATGGGTGAAGAATATATATCATGTAACTTATCCCAAAGTTCTTTGGCTAATGAACATTTACCAACCTTTTCTCTTACCGGATTAGGTAATCCTTCCCAGATGAAATCCATTGCTATTTTGTTATTCTTCTTCAATTCCTTCTTGGTTGCAGTCTTTTCCCTTTTTGAACTATCATATCCTGTAACAACTAAGAGCCAAATTTAATACCCCTGTACCTGTAAAAATACTTTCATCCTTCCACTCCATAGCTCATACTTTAAACCATTCTGACCATTAAACAATGGTACTCCATTCTCAGAATAATCCATGATCTCCTTCTAGTGGTTAAATATTTTCCTGAAGGAACCTGCTCTGATACCAATTGTTGGATTACTGAGGGGGGGGGGGGTGAATCAGTAATAGAGAAATTTAATCATTTTTAACCATAAAATGCAAGTGTTATATCAATGTGGCATTATCATCCAATAGTTGCAGAGTAAATAAACAATGAACAAATTAACAATCATACACATACATAGTACAACAATGTTTTTACGTGGAAACCCAAAGTAGGAGAAAACCACATAATGATTTTTCTTATATGTCCTTAAGAATATCATTCATTCGAAGCACCAACTTCCTTTGTTTTCCATATGCAACTGGAAGGAGGCTCCAACCCCCTAGTTTCTCAAGCTACAACCTGAGGGAAACTGAAACTCCCTAATTTTATGGATACAACCAGAAGGAGGCTACAACCTCCTATGTTCTCCGACTACAACCACATGTCCTTGCCCTGTCCAACCTCCCTGACGTAGAAGTAGAATGATGGAACCACTGTCACATTATCACGGTGAGATATACTACTGTAAACTTGTACCAATCAACCTGCACAAAACAACCTGTAATCAACCTGTACCATAAACAATCTGTAATAAACCTGTACCATAAACAAGTGCATCAACCTGTACCTCAACCTATACCATCAATGAGTGCATCAACCGTGCACCAAATATGTACCAATCATGAATCAAATACACATAAAATATGACTCATCAATATGTACCAACATCATCAACTATACACCTCATGTATGTGACAACTCATCAACTACTTGTCTCAATCATGTACCCAACATGTACCTCAACCAAAATCCCTCATCAATTTCATCATCTAAATATGATTTGTAACTCTATAATAGATTTGGTGTATATGATCACATACTTGCAAACCTTCCTTAACTTTAACAACAAGAGACTAGCATTTTCATCAAACTTTACTTTAGTCTCACATGACTAATTTTGGATTAGTCAACAACCCTAACTTGAAATAATCAAAGTTATGTACCTATAATGAATAAATATTTGAAAAAAATACATAATATTCTCTAGTGTTTTTTATGGAATTCCTCAAGGTTTCACTGCTTGGAATCTCTCAGAAAAGGAGTTATAGCAAAAATGGCATACCTTGTTGAATTCTGAATTATTCCAGAGAGCGAGTTTGTAGAGCATGCCCCACACAGAATATTTGTTGTATGGATCTGAAAATGGTACACATAATACTACATAATATACTCTAACCAATAAATTTGGTCTTACTGAATTTGGATCTGTTATGAAGAGGTTATGATGTTACACGAAACATCTGTTTTAGACTAGTTTCACGACTAGGCACAAGCCCTATTTTCCACAGAGTGTAACTCTAAAAATACAATGACCCACAAGCTGAAATGTTTATCACAACTACTTGGATATGTTTCCTCAATGGCCTCCAGATTTCGTGGTCTGAATCATTCTAGAAAAAAAGGTTATTGCGAAAATGGTGAGATGACCTGTAAATAACATACCTTAGAAAGCATCATCAAAAGAATTTATCCTTCCTTGAATTTCGACCTTCTTTACTTCACATTCCCTTTGAAATTCGCCTTAGATATCCTTTGGTTACCTCATTTACTTATAGATATTCAATATTCTCAAGTTTAATTAAAATGAGAGACCCTTGCCTCTTATTTATACTTTTATGTAGCTTCCTCAAGGGGTTACCTTCTAACCATCTTAAACCACTTTCCTTGTTTTAGGGCTAACCCACTTCTAACCACTTGTCCACTTAGTAATTTCTCCACTAACTTTATTATTTAAATAATTTCTTTTGTATCCACATTTACTTTTAGTACAATCATTACTTCACTTTATTATTTAAATAATTTCTTCTTTGCAACCACTTTGACTACTTTGACCTTTTGGGGCTTCTAGATGACTCATGAGGGTTCTCAAACTTCACATGGCCATAAATCTCTAACCGTGAGGAGTTATGTGACGATCCACATACTGAGGGAAATAACATGACATGTACTATCCATCTAGAATATTCTTATTTAAATAATTTCTTCTTTGCAACCACTTTGACTACTTTGACCTTTTTTGGCTTCTAGATGATTCATGAGGGTTCTCTAACTTCACATGGCTATAACTCTCTAACCGTGAGGAGTTGTGTGACGTTCCACATTCCACCAGAAATGGAATGACATGTACTATACATATAGAATAGTCTTACCTTAAAATATATTAAAACCCATACCATTATACTTCAAACAAACTTGGGTCCATTACCCAAACCTTTGTGCTACCAGAATTCGCTACCAGACTTTCTTGAAGGGTTGACATCAATGAAAACCAACCCAAATAATCAACAACATCAAATCCATGTTCCTATAATAAAAAAAAATATTCTTTTATTCCATAAGGTATAGTTATGATAAAAAAACACTGGTGCTCCAATCTTAGCGTATTCCATGATCTCCTTCTAGTGGTTAGACTGCTTCCTAAAGGACCTGCTCTAATACCAATTGTTGGAATAATTAGAAGGGGGTGAATTAGTATGAGCACAATTAGTACTTTTAATCATAATATAAAACCTCCAATAAATATCATGAGCATTCAAAACACCATAATTCAATGCATAGACATCATATAAACATAGTACACCCGAATTTTACGTGGAAACCCAATGCGGGAAAAAAAACTAGAATGCTTTTCTTATTTATCAAACAATACATTCATTGGAAGCACCAACTTTTTATTTCTCCATATAAAACTCGAAGGAGGATCCAACCCCCTATTTATAGGATGAAAACTGAAGGAATCTCGAACTCCCTAATTTATCTGGCTCAACCCGAAAGGAGGCTACAACCCCATTTTCTTTCCCCATCCAGCCGATTTGAAATATAAATGTAGACCAATTAGTCACTACCACATCAACCTATCACTGTCCCTGTCACAACAACCTATGATCCTGTAGTTGACCTGGTGTATGTGATCACAGACCTACAGACCTTCCTCAACTTCAACTACAAGAGAATAATATCTCCATTAACCTTTACCTCAGTCTCACGGGACTAGTTTTGGATTAGTCACAAACCCTAAATTTCAACAAGAATAAATCTATACCTATAATGAATAAAGGTCAGAAACTTGTACCTAACATTATTTAGTATGTATTTTGAAATTCCTCCAAGTTTCATTCCTTGAATCATTCCTGAAAAGGAGTTATAGGGAAAATGGCAGACCTTGCTGAATTCCAACCTATTCTAGAGAGAATTTTTTTATGGCATGCCACATGCTCAATATTTGATATATTATTATTAAAATCTCAAAAAACAAACTACGACCTATAATATTTCCATTGAAATTGGTCTCACATCGTTTTGATTCTCTATCAACAAGTTATGATTGTTTTACCCGAAACACCTGTTTAAAACTAGTTTCATGACTAGTCAAAATCCCTATGTTACACTGAGTGTATCTCCAAAATTACAACGACCTAGAAGATTAAATTTATACCACATGTACCTTGATATGTTTTCTCAACATCCTCTAATTTTCACTATCTGATTCATTCGAGAAAACAATTTATAGAGAAAATGGTAAAATGACCTGTAAATAACATACCTTAGAAAACTTCATCTTCCCTTGGATTTTCGGCCTTCTTTACTTCACCTTCCCTATGAAATTCGCCTCACTACCTCAAATCACCAACCTGTATTCTCAGAAGTGATATTCAATTGACTCTTATTTGTGTTTTAATGAGTATCTCATGCCACTGACATGCAATTTGTTAACTTTTGATGCAACTTGTTAACTTATGACGAGGATCTCATGCAACTAACATGCACATGAAAATGACATGCAACTTGTTAAATTATGTTTACAACTCCTTTATTTCGACATGCAAATGACATGCACCTTGTTAAATTATGTTTACAACTCCTTTATTTCGACATGCAACTTGATATGCAGCTTGTTAACCAATGTTTACAACTACTTTACTGGACATGCAACATGTTAACTTTGTGTTCAACTCATGATGACATGCAACTTGTTATATTTTGTTTACAGTTACTTTGGCTTGCAACTTGTTAACCAATGTTTACAACTACTTTACTAGACATGCAACATGTTAACTTTATGTTCAAGGGTTGACATCAATGACAACCAATCTTCCAACAACTAAATTTTCGGCAATTAATCTTTTTCAACATATTTTATTGAACATATAAGATTGACCTTGCCTTGGATAGAGGGTAGCTCGAACCAACCCGTAAACAATTGAAACTTCCTAGAAACAACCCCTCAAAATAAGGTATGATGGTTGTAACCACTTCATCACTCCCTTAGAACTAAGCACATGGCAATAGTATTTCTCCCCTAAATCTAAGTAGGGACTGATGACAAGGGTTCATCCTCCTCTACATATGGGCAGGGGAGCGATGAAACTCAAAAATGCCAAAAAATCAAGGTGAAAGATGGTATTTCGACCTCCAAATGATAGGTTTCCCTTCCAACATGTTTAGGGATTATGACAAACACTCCCACATGGTGATGAAATTGCAACACTTAAGTGCGACACTTGGTAAAGTGCGACACTTGGTAAAGTGCGACACTTGGTAATGTGACAAATAAGCGTGTACCAAATATATGTGTTGCACATCATTTTCCTAGAATGGCATGGGAATGGAACCCTAGTCTCTTCCCAATTCATGTTTATTATTTCCAATTATGGGAGGACAACTATAAGAAACAATTTTATGAGATTTGTGAGAATTTCTTAGTACCCATGTATGTTATCATTTATAAACAAAACCCCATAAGAATATCCACATAATCTATGCAAGCTATTAAAGAAATTTGGGATTGGTACATTGGGAAGCAATATGCATACATTAGGATTTATGGTAGCACAGGTGCTCCTCATCTGCTTCCTAAGTACATACTTGAAAAATTACTAATTAGAGAGATAACATACCAAACTGTGGAGGTCGGTATCACAACTATATTATCCACAAATTCAAAGAGATATTGGCTAATATCACTTATAACTATAGGGGGACAAACCTTAACAAGTCTTCCCCATTCCAAAAAGGAAGTAGAATCCCTAAAAGAATTGCTTTGGTCTGTAGAGAAACCTAGGAAGTATGATCCTAAAGGAATAGTTGAGATTCATCTGAAATATGTAGGGTTAGTCCATCCCATTCTACATGAAGAAAAACCCCAAGAATGTATTTTCAAGGGGACCGTGTCCTTTGAGGAATCCCTATTCAAAATTAGATATGAACATGAAAAAGAAACAATACTATTGTTAGAGGAATACAAGCGGAGATAAATGAAGCAACAATGGGAAGCATTAAACACCCAAGATATTATCCAAGAAGAGGCCAGAAGAAAATCCCATGAAGAAAAAAAAAGGACAATACAATAATTCCATATAGGCCAATGAGAAAATCAAGAAAAATCAAGAGGAACATAGCAATGAAGGCCACAGAGCAAGAAGCAGCCAGGAAATCAAAAGAACAGAAACAAATAAAAAGGGTAGAGAAAGAGGATGTTGAAAAGAAGAAAGATGAGAAGGAGAAAGATGAGAAAGAAAAAAGAGAGAAGGATAAGGAAAATAAACAAAAGTAAGTAGAAAAGAAAAGAACAACAAATGAGGAAAAAAATAAAGAAGCATAAAAGAAAGAGGTAGAGGAGATCAAGAGGAAAGAACAGGAAGCAACTGTTGCATAAAGATTGAGAGAAGAACAAGAGAAAGATACATTCTTGGGCTCAGTCCAAAAAATTAATGTACCAGGGATGCCTATAGACCCTGGGACCCCATTAGATGTTATACCATTGGGTATATATAACACTATGATATGATATATATTGTCCATAATATATGATATGATCCTTAGGACATGCATCAATACCCTGATAGTCCATTCCAATTTCTTTCATAATCACGAATATTTCTCGATATGTGCGTGGCAAAATATTTGACGTCGGTACTAGAACATCACCTAACAATCTACAAAATTCTAAACAATAAGTCAATGTAAACAATATTAATCATCAATATATCATCCAATATACTAATTTACAAATTAGAAAACAATAGCAATATAGGAAAAAATTGAACCTTTTAAGTATTTGTGAACATACAAACATAAATAATTAAGAAATTAAATACCTTAGTATCTGTGTGAGACATGTGTTTGATAAACCATTCAAAACCTTTAGGTTCACCACCAACAATATAGCAGATAAAATATTTGTGGTTGAGCCTTCATAAATAGGTTGACGTGACTTCTCGAGTAGAGGATCAACATCATGACCATCATCCTGGTTGTCCTCATCCATTGGAGTAAATGTGTCTTGGATCAATCTATGTATCTCATCTTCCTGATTTGAATCACTAACGTTATCTCCATCCATATCATCATTAATAACTTGATCAACAACTTCAATATTCTGATATCGAAGTTCATCTCCATGTAAAGTAGTATTTATGCTAGTACTTGGCAAATAACTCTCTGGAGGTCGACACTTTGGGGGCATTGTCTATATATTTAAAAACAACATAGAAAAGTTAGTGTGTATAGAAAATATAAAAATATCGATAAGAAAAATTACTAAAATTCATGACATACTGATTATTAGAGAGAATACATTAAATATTGAATCCTCTTACCAAGGGACGATATTCATAACTCCCTTCGGCGTGCCCCTTCTCCCTATAATGTCTTTGGGCTGTTGTTATTAAAAGTCTTCTATTTTGCAAGCCTCTACAATCATAGCATGGACAATAACATTTTCCATCGCCCCTTGCTTCTAATGCCGCTCTTTATCGAGCAAGCTTCCTGCCATTTTCGTTCATTGTGACAAATCCTTGTCCTGACAAGTAATTGTCTTACCTACACCATACCAAACATTAGGTTGTCAATTTTTTATATTTTGGCTACTCCTTTTGATTATGATATGTTTATTTACAGTGACCTACATCTTTATAATAAGGTCAAAATCTTTATAATAATTAGGTGATCATATGTGTAGAGGATCAACATCATGACGACATAGATAACATCTTTATAATAAGGTCATATGTGTACAAATGTTTTCTTTATATAATAATGACATATATACCTAACATAAGTTTAGGGTTAGTGTTTATGTATCTTATTAGTCCCTGCTAAAGCAGGGAATATAACAATCAATTACTATCATTCCACCGATCAGGGTTGAGTTTCAAGAGAAATTCCATATCTTTATCAATGAAAAGAGAGAGAGATTATAGCTACAATTGAAGGGAAAAGGGTATGTGGATTACATAAACCTAGAATATTATGGAATCCACATACCCTTTTCCATAAAAAATACTAACTAGATCCAATTAAAACCAAAGACATGAAATATGGTACTACACATATTATAATATATTATCAAGGAAAAAAAAAGCTAAATGCAAATTGGACATTTGAAAAAAAATTACAAGTTAAATGAGTACATCAATAAAAAATAACATACTAACCTTGCAAGTTCAAAATCCGAGCTATGTAGATCGAGAATTGGATTTGTTCAACCGATGGGTGACGTGAAATATAAAAAGCTCAAACAAAAGCCAAGAACAGTGTCACAACTATAGAAATTGTGTTGCAAAGTCTCTTAAAGTCACGCATATATAGATAAAATAGTCAACTAGTCGTTAACACTGACCAATGAAATAGGCAAAATTTTCGTCGCTATTGTCACGAAAGTTTGTCACTATAGCGATGAAAATCCAAACTAGTTTAAATTCAGATTTTCGTGGATATTGCGACGAATGTACGTGGCAATATCGACGAAAATCTCGCCCTGTTTAAAAAAAAGATGAAACTAGTGGAAGCGTGGAAACTTTCCATGGAATAATCTGCCCATATGTAGTAGTGTCAATAATATGATTAACATCAAGTACGTACTTTTTAAGCAATGATACATGGAAAACATTATGAATACACAAGGATGCAGGAAATGCAAGCATATATGTGATAGAACCAATCCTCTCTAGGATTTCAAATGGCCCATAGTATCGCGCTGTCAACTTAGAACAATTTCCCAACTTCAGGGAACTGTGTCTAGCTTTTACTTTCAAGAATACATGGTCAACCACTTTAAACTCTCTATGGGTTCTGCCTTTATCTGTTAAACTTTTATACTTCTCTTATGAATCCTTTAAATTCCCCCTTATATTTACCATATACTCCTCCATTTCCCAGAGTATATCTGGTCCAACCACAACGCGGTCTACAGGGTTGTCCCAACTCACTGGCGTGTTTCACTTTCTACCATAAAGTTCCTCAAATGGGCTCATCTTTAGAGATGATTGATACCCATTTTGTAATAAAATTATACCAAGTGAAGGTAGTCTTCCCATTTTGATGGTTTATCCATCACATACATCCTGATCATATCATCATTCACTTGATTTACCCTCTCTATTTCTCCATTTGTCTCAGGGTGATATGTTGTGCTAAAGTTCAGACTTTTTCCAAATCCTTTGAATAACCCTTTCCAAAATTTTGTTGTGAACTTGGAATTGTTGTCAGACACAATTGTCTTAGGTACACCATGAAAATTAGCAATTTCTTGCATGTGTATTTCAGCAATGTTGGTTTCCTTATGTGTTGACTTTATTGGAATAAAATGGGAAGCTTTAGTAAGCTTTTCCACCACTACCATAATAAAATCATGTTTCTTAACAGTCCTAGGTAGCTTAGTAATGAAATCCATGGTTACAACTTCCCACTTCCACTAATAATGGGAAAATGTTATAGAAAACCAACTGGATGTTTGTGTTCAACCTTGACCTTTTGACATTCAAGGCATCTAGCAATAAAATCAACAACCTCCTTTTTCATGCCCGACCAATAGTACTATTGTTTTACTACGATAATTGTCTTTTGGTAGCCTGGGTGTCCTACATAAGGAACCTTATGCATCTATGACAATAACAAACTTTTCAACTCTTGATCATTTGCCACACAGAATCCATGCCTAAACATGAGGATTCCATCCTCTTTTAGGTCATAACCTTCAAATTTTTGTTGCGACATACCTTGTTGTAAATTCTCCTTTATGTCCACATAGTGTTGATCTGATTTGGCCACCTCTAAATTTATGTCACACAAATCTGATCTCTACATGTTAACAGTTGTAGCATGCATCTTGTGCACCCTCTTGATGAGTGTGTCAACCACCTTATTCTATTTTCCTATGATATGATTTATGTCAAAGTCATACTCACTAAGGAATTATAACCACCTTCTTTGTCTCACATTTAAAATTGGTTGTCGAAACATATACTTCATACCACTATGGTCTATTCTTAGCTCAAATTTTTTATCCATGAGATAGTGCCACCACATCTTCAAGTCATGCACTATGGATACCAATTCGAAGTCATGAGTATCATAGAGTATTTCATTCTCTTTTAACTTTCTATATTTGTAGCATATCGCATGCCCATTCTGACTGAGAACTCCACCGAGCCCTTCCTTGCATGCATTCGTGCACACAACAAAGTTTGCATCTGAATCAACAATTCTCAAAATTGGCACACTTGTTAATAAACTCTTCAAGTGATAAAAACTTCTTACACAATCCAGAGTCCATTCAAATCACACACTTTTATTTTGCAAAGATGTGATTAGGTGCACAATTTTTGAGAAGCCTTCAATAAACCTTTTGTAATAACCTACAAGTCCCATGAAGTACCTCACCTCTACGACATTTCTTGGTGTCTACCATTCCTCAATTTCTTTTATATTTTCCAGATCCACAGTTATTCCTTCCTTGGAAATGATATGACCCAAATAATGAATTTGTCATTCGTAAAATGAGCACTTGCTCAACTTTGCATAAATTTGATGCTCTCTCAATACTTGCAGTACCATTCTCAAGTGCTACTCGTACTCTTCTTCAAACTTTGAGTAAATGAGTATGCCATCCAGAAATATAATGAAAAACTTATCTAAGTATTCTTTGAACACTCCATTCATCAAACACATCAAGACAACCTGAATGGAACCACTGTGAACTCATAATGTTTGTACCTCATTCTGAAGGTAGTCTTGTTGATGTATTATTCTTTAATTATCACTTGGTGATATCCATATATGAGATCAATCTTGGAAAATATCTGCATTCCCCTCAACTAATAAAAAAGAGGTCATATATCCTTGGAAAATGATACTTGTTCTTTATTGTCACTTTGTTCAACTGCCTGAAGTCGATACAAAGTCTCAACATACCATCCTTCTTCTTCATGAACAATACTAGTGCACCCCAAGGTGACACACTTGGGCGTATATACCCCTTCTTCAAAAGATCTTCAAGTTGCGTCTGCAACTCCTTCAGCTTTGGTGTACTTATCCTATAAGGAGTATTGGATACAAGTGCTACTCCAGGCATAAGATTTATAGAGAAATCAATATCCCTTTTCGGTGGAAACTCTGACATCTCGTTAAATACATTGTCAAACTCTTTCAGTACTACATAGTCTTCTACATTTGGCACTTTATCCTTAGGTTCCTCCTCCATATACATTGCAAATACTTGACATCCTTTCCTGTAGTTTTTCTTCAATTGAAAGGATAAAACTTCTCTGATAGGAATTCCTTGAAATTATTTCCTTCCTCATCCAAGCAAGTAAATTCCTTATTGTAATAGTCTAGCATAGCATGATGTTGGTCCAACCAATCCATACCAATGAGGTAATCAGAAGAACCCAAAGGTATGATATTCAAATCATGTTTTGTGCACAGTCCATTCATCTCCATTGGGAATGCCTTAACCATCTCATTATTTTTTCTTTTTTCCCTAGTAGCTAACATCACCAACCAAGATTTTCCAATATTGCTCCTTGACAATTGGAATCTTTCCACCATATTAGGATCTAGATAACTATGAATAGCTCCTAAATCAATTAAAATAACAATGGGTTGGTCATTAATCTTACCTTGAAACTCAACTTACATGTTATCCAGGGCTGTGTAAATCCAAAAAGTTCCCAATGACGACTCCCTTGTGAAATCCCGAGTCTTTTGCAGTATATCATGGTCATTTGGAATTCATCCAAATACCCTTTTACTCTTCCTTTCTTTCTTTTGAATCCCATATGCACACTGGTATTCAACACGTACCAATGCGTGATGTCAATATTTATCACATACATCATATATCAATATTACACACGCACCACAAGTTTTCTCTGTGCATCCCCAAATTTTTAGCGCACACTCATGCACCATTTTTTCCTACAAAGATCTGGTGTCGTACCCTGCAATGTCCAAAATTTAGCGCGCACACTTGCACATTCTTATTTTATGTGCAAAATGGCCATGCTGTAATTCCAAATTTGACCACTTACCAGTCCTATTTTGTTTTTCCTTAAGTAGGTACTTCGCCCATGGAGGCTCATTGTTGAAACCAGATCTTTGATACCATAATGTAATGTACCCAGTTACCTTGTTGGGTACCATCTTTGATACCATAATGTAATGTACCCAATTACCTAGTTAGGTACCAGCTTTGATACCATAATGTAACGTACCCAACCTCCTAGCTAGGTACCATGCTATGATACCACAATGTAACTTCCTCGTTACATTACTGCCCTGATACCACTTTGTAACATCCCTGTTACCAACTTCTCTGATACCAATTTATAATGTACCCAATTACCTAGATGGGTACCTGCTCTGATACCATAATGTAATGTACCCAATTACCTAGATGGGTACCAACTATAATACCATAATGTAATGTACCCATTTACCTAGCTAGGTATCATATCTGATACCATAATTTAACATACCCAACCTCCTAGATGGGTACTGCACTTTTATACCACAATATAACTTCCCCATTACATTACTACTCTGGTACCGCTTTGTAGCATACCCATTACCAACTGCTCTGATACCAATTTGTAACGTACCCATTTACCTAGCTGGGTACCAGCTCTAATACCATAATGTAATGTCCCCAACCTCTTAGCTGGGTACCACACTACTCCAAAACTAGTGCGCATATTCCACTCTAACATTGGTTTGCATGGAAATACCTAAATTAATGCATTCAACCCCAAGTTGAGTCGCACCACCCAATATTTCTTCTTCTAACACAACTTAAAACAATACAACTGTGTGCACAACCATACTAAGCACCCAACACTACTGTGTGCATAATCCACTTTGAACATATGTTCACCACTACGTGCACAACCATTCTGGAATCATACATCAATTCATATTCCTTGTGTGCACCAACAAATCCAGCCTCTTGTGCACACATATTATTCTCGACCATTCTCACCTTGCCTGAGAGACTCGTGACCAATATCATAAGGTTAACTTAACAAGAAATATAACAACAACTGTCATAATCATGCACGACTACAAATACTAACTATCAACACCACACTTACATGTGCAAGCAACATTATAGAGAATAACATCAAATACTTATATGCAACAACATACAATAATTAAACCATATTAAACATAGATAAACAAGCACACAATAAATGAGACAAGCACATAAAGACACTTATCTTTTATGAAAAGTCACCAACTATGCATAGAATGCAGGCGTTCCTCCCATCCATAAACTCTATTGCTCATATACTTTCAACAACAGGTCGCCCCCGAGCTAGGGATTAACTCCACTAGGGAAAAAGGGTTCCTAATGCCAAGTTAAATTCTAATAATCAACATAATTGTTCAGTCCAAGGTGTTGCTACTGCAACTGACCTACAATCTTTCATTCCCCATGCACCTATTACAACCAAGGAAGTGTTCGCCTTCTCTGATCAATAGTCCATCGACTGCCCAACTTCCTTTCCAGGGTTCCAACAACAGACCAGACAAGAAGTCTCATATCCATGCAACTAATTCCCAGCACACCAGGGAACAATTCCCATCAAAAATCTCACCTAGAGAGAATGCTCACGGTCCTAACAACCCACCTCTTCAACAAAAAATCTCTCACCTAAAGAGAATGCTCAAGGGAATGATAACTGACCTCTTCGACATCAAAGCTATGGTTACAATACAAAAAAACCCCTTACAAGATTTTCTCTGCAGATAAGGTAATATTCATCATTTCTTAGATGGTCCAACCCCCTACTGCACATGAGAAAGAATGAAAAAATATCGCCACAATGAGTTCTTCCCCCAAATACACTTAAGCCAACAATTATATATTGCATGCCTTAAATTGGACAATTGTCACCTTCAGAAGTATCTTTAGCCACTTAGTGACCCATTCCCATCCCTCGAGAACTTAGGATAAATAAATATTCAACATTACACTTTTCAGAAATATTAATAAAATATTCCCTTTGACTTAAGTCCCCCCCTTTTCCCTTTTCGGTGGAGTTTTCCCCCATCTCATTTCGTCTAATTTTTTTGTGTGCAACGATGTGATATTATTAATAAATTGAGTGTGATTACATTTACATGAATAGGTGCATTGACCTATTTTCATCCCGACTTTCCAGCCTCATAACCACACATGCTCTCTGGCCTCAAATACATATACATCCACATATATTTAACTTGGTATGATGTGCAATTCTAGGTAATCCCTGCGAACTTACTCAAGTATGCACAACACTGTGAATTGTGTGCACCCTTCTTTTGATGTGAAACCACATGCACTTACCCGAGTGTGCACAACACTATGAAATGTGCGCACTCTATCTTTAATAACGATCCCCGTGCACTAGTCAGGTGCGTGGAACAACCAAAACTTGGTGCCAATGGATCACCAACCTATATTTACATTAACATTTACAATTGGTGCTAATGGCTTGCCAACCTATGTATACAATTACCAAGGTTTTCATATTAGGGACATTACACAAATAAAAGGAAATATGTGTATTGCAGTGACATTGTTAACACCGTTGGATGTGAAGACGACCAATTTAAATTCTCATAGACATATAAGTGGTACTTGTCTCTCCCTCCCGCAAAGAAGGAATTGAAAAAATTCTGGAGTTCAGGCATTGCATTGGTTGGGTGCATACTAGAGGTAGCGGATTTTAGAGAGTCAGTCCTATGGTATGCTGATAAGTTTGATATAGAGCAAAAAGTCATTCAAATACAAGGAAAGCCACTGATTTCTTTTTCCCTTTTAGTGTTTAGGGAAATGATGCAACTTCCTGACCCCACTATGTTGTTCAAGAATGAAAGGTGCATGAGTTTCTTAAATAACATGGAGGAGGAACATAGCTTCTCTAAAGTTAAATCACAAGCCCACAAATTAAGATCAATTCTTCTCAAGTCAAGGTATGTTATCTAAAGTACCCATATAAAGAGTTTGTGTGGATTTTCGCCAGAATAATTGGACTAGAGTCCATGGCCTCGGTGCCAAAATACATTTTGTATATTCTCCATCATTATACTCATGAAAATTCCATAATTGACTGGGATCACGTAATCTCAAACATGATTTCATTTCAGTTGGGGAGCTTGAGAAAAAAACAAGAAATTCTACATGACTTCATATTTGGTTCTCATTATACTCATGAAAATTCCATAATTGATTGGGATCATGTAATCTCAAACGTGATTTCGTTTCAGTTGGGGAGCTTGAGAAAAAACAAGAAATTCTACATGAATTCATATTTGGTTTTCATTATAGTTTATTGTCACATATTTGAGGATTTTCCTAGACAAATAAATGTTGATCCAAGAAAGAACCAACTTATGTATGGTGCCTAGTGTTATGGAGGCATAAAGCCCCATATAATTTTTACGAATTCCAAATGGTTTTTTGTCTACTTTTAAGAGGATGATTCATGGTCCTATTGCATCAAGGCTATCACTGGAAGCTACATCCTTTCTATATGAGAAAGGAGTTTTTGAAGCTTTGGAGGAATGTTTTTTTTTTAGATTGTATGGATTCTATGGGAAACCTTTGTTGTTACCATTTTATGTTTCTGATAGACTTTGTTTCATTGAAGTGTGTAGACAATACAAGTTCTAGGCACACTTTTTAAATGAGAAAAGGAAAAAACAATTTATCTCACTACCATGGACTATTGGAGAGATATATGTCAAACATATCTCTCATTTAGATGAATATGTTGTTCAATTGTACCAAATCAATTTGAAAGAAGCACAAGCCATCAAGGGTTTTGATCCAAAATATTTTTTTTTCTGCACATATGTCTTTAGTCGAGTATGCTTCATATTTCAGTATGTTTGAGCAGTTTGAAGAAGGAGGGGGATCAGATAACAAGAATATCCCTGAAGCATCTGTTGAAGATACCCTAAATTATATTGAAGAATCAACTATCACAAATGAGTGCTACAAGTAAAGAGGTAGCGAGACAACAAATAAAAACCCCAATTCACCTAATGTATCCCAAAAAAGCACCTCAGCAAAGACCAAACCTCGAAGTAGTGGTCATGAACAAAGAAGGTCATCCACTAGAAACTTGGATGATAGTGAAGACAAGGACCCTACTAATAAAACAATTGAAAAACCTCCTATTGTTCATACTTCCACAAAAATAAAAAGATAAATTCAAAAGGAGGGACAATAATTTCATGAAATTGAAGGAAGTCCCAAAGCCATGGAATTTGATGATGTGATAGAGGAGATCAACTGGGTAGAGAATAGATTGACTGAAAACAGGGTGATTGTTGAAGAATTGGATTCTCAAGAGCCATAAATATTTTAAGAGGAGTCTGTTACGTTACACCATGTGGCCTACCACAAAAGTTTCAAAAAATTGTTAATTGAAAAGGTAAACTTGAAAAAAAAAATGTTTCAAAGAAGTGGAAGTTAGAAATCGATTTTCATGGGGTTCCACCTTTGAAAAGTGTGCCATTTCATGATGCAAGTAGGGAAGGATTGAAGGGGTCCATTTTTTATATAGAAAAAAAGAAAATAAAGTAATTAGAAAAATATTTAATTCCAAAACCTTTATTTTATGATCCTATCACTGCAATACAATCAATTTTCAGTCTTCAAGATGTCCTAGAGACCAGTTCCAGATTAAAGGGTTCATCTAGATTACTATTGGATATAAGGAAGTACATTGAAGACATTATTAAGAAAATAATAGACTTACTCCTTGAAATTTTGGAATTAGCGCAAAGATAAACTACTTTCTCAACAAGTGTTTTGCACTTTGAGTATCTCCAAGAAGATTTAGAAAACAATGAAGGATTCTACAAGGAAGCAGTGGGAACATTCATAGTGAAGGTCTCAAGTTTAATAGAAATACATAGAAGATATCAAAACCTTCCCTCTAAATTTCACATGAAATAGATCAATGCTTGTTGTCTAAAGAGAATCAAATGTCTAAGAGAGTTGTTGTCTAAGTGTGATACTATTAACATTAAAAGGGATGACATATTATTGAAACTTATTGATTTGAACAAGGAGTTAGATGTGTCGGAAATTTGGTTGTCATTGATGTCAACCTTGATAAATAGGTGAAGTATCATTGATTGATTGGTTTGAGAAGCATATTCAATATTGGACATATTGTTATGAAGGTGAATTCACTAGTACATTTGGGTCAAATTCCGACGACGCGTTCGACACAATTGCCACTTTATATTTTCAGGAGAATGACAAACAACGAACCCCCTCAAATTTTGTTTCACATGATTTCATTTTTCCAACACCATAGCTATCATCTCTATTGCGATGTTTCATGCAGACACATGTCATCTCGGATTTGACTGTCCAAACCCCATATAGTCGTTGCTACAGCGACGTCAGAGACATCGAAATTCCAACGTCCCATTTCATCGGTCTCCACTACATGGATGCTATGGGAGAGATGTTACCATACGTCGCAATACCAACGTATGGTAACGTCGCTCAATCAACGATCAACTATTTATCTCTAACGTATGTGCCATGTTGGACACACCTACCACACTTAGAGGGGGGGTGAATGAGTGTGGGGCTCTTTTTCCCAAAACTTCCCTCTTGCACAAAAAATCATCAATTAACATTCAACATTTATTCATTACCCATTGTTTTCATTTATAACTAGTTAGATGTGAGCACATATCAACAACATATATCAGCAATATATCATCAACAAGTCATCACCACAATGAACACAAAGAACACAAGATGTATGTGCAATTTTCTTTTTATTACGGACTACAATCCTTGGGGTTTATCAGCAACAACTGAATAGAGTACAACTCTACAAGAGCACCAACTCTATATGCAAGACTCAACTTGCATTCTCAACACCAAATGAGATGAGGCAACAATCCTCAACAGATATCAATCTGTACCATAAACAAGAGCATCAACCATGCACCAACCTGTGCCAAACAACCTGTAATCAACCTGTACCATA
>ML782255.1:174909-190039 GCA_009831015.1 Picea engelmannii
AACAAGAGTGAGATAAGGGGGGAGAAAGAGAAAGGGAGAGAAGGATAGAATGGGAGAGAGGCTAGAATATCTGAGAGTGTGAGAGGGACAGAGAGGAAGACAAAGAGATGGCTAGATAGAGAGAGATAGTGTCAAAGTGTGAGAGGGAGAGAGAGGGAGATAGAGTGGGGGGGTAAAGAGAGAGAGAGAGAGAGAGAGAGAGAGAGAGAGTGAAGAAGGGGGGAGAGAGAATAAAGTATGAGTGAAGAGCATAAGATGTACATGCCTACGTGTCTCAATGTTATACCATGTAACCTATAAATTGAGCATGAGAGGATGTGTAATTAGGAAAACATTTGGATGGAAATACATCTAATTTGATGGAAATGGATGATGACAAATATCTATTGGGGCTTGATAACATTCTATGTGAATTCTATAAGAATGTGGGTACCTAATAAGCATTAAGTTAAATTTTAGCCATGACTTTTGCTAACTCAAAATCAAAATAAAGGTGATTTAGCACACATGTAAGGACCTTTGTGACCTTGGAATAAGAGGAAAATGAATTCAAAAATGATTTCATTAGTAAATTATCAATTCATTCACATGCCCAATGTCTTGACAAAAAACAAACTCTATGATTTTTTTAATAATGAATGCACAACATCCTAAGGAGTCATATAGATTTTTCAAATAGTACCCTATCTCATGTAAATACGTTATTGAGCAATGTCTAGCTAATAAATTAGATTCTATCAAATATGGAAACCTTCCCCATCTACAAATAATAACACTAGGCCTATTGTTAATCAATGGAAAATGGTGGAACTGCTCAAACTGAACATTGAATTAATGACATGTTCTTGGCTTGTTTGTTTGCTTAGGATTCGTTCTTGGCTTGTTTGAATGGTTGAAGTGTAAGTTTGAGGAAATGTTTAGGAAATAATTGCAATAGTTCTAATATCCAAGGAACTAAATGATCGAGATAGAGGAACCAAGATTTAGTTCGGTCATGGATTGTAGGAAAAAATTGAGGAATCCCATAAATCACTAAGGGGATTCATGTTAGGGTACCAATAAGTCAATACCTAGTTTTTGCTGTGAAATTACATATGAAAAATGCAAGGTAAAACTCAAGCAGGAGACATTAAGGAAGGGAAATTCATAGAGGGATCTTCTAAAAACCCTTCTAAGAGGCTAAAAAGGCATGAAAATACTTCTAAGAGGCTAAAAAGGAATGAAAATGATAGAAAGAAACTACCATTTTTGGCGGCATGTTTGGAGCCATACATTCATGTTAGAATTTATCCATACATTCATGTTAGATTTATGCATTGGTTAAACATAAACCTACACTGACAGATCCATAATATCTAGAGGATGTAATCAAAAGATTATACATACCTAAATGGTGATTTTTCAATTTAGCAATCGAACATAACAATTCATAAAACATTAAACATAACTAGAATTGATGCCTATATAAACTATGCTGAAAGGAGAAATCACACCTGATCTGATGAACTGGTTGACAATACAGTTGGAATGGTTGGCCCCACGTGTTTCTCTTCATTTGTATGACTCTCTGTTAGTCTTGAGCTTCCCTCAATCGACAAAGAAAGATCTTAAAGTACCTGCCAAAATCATTCAACCTCCATAAATATCTAAAAAATCAATACAAGTCATATTTGTAGCGCATTATTTACTCTAAGATGCATTTTTACAAGAGTTTCATAACATACATGAATGAGCTCCTCTTGGTTTCAAGAATAATTTATTAGAGCCACGCGTCTAATATTTGATCAAACTGCCTCCCTTGATTTGAAGTAGCAGCAACGAAGCCAACATTGAATTTGTTGTTGCTATGTTGGATCGAGGGAGGTTTGATATAATATTAAACGACTCCAATAAATTATTCTCAACTAAACATGGCCAAGCACATGAAGGTGGAAGCTCTTATGTCCCCTCCCCCCTCACATCACTCTCAGTTCCCCAATACCCAACATATAAATCTATTGAAATATTTACAACAAAAAAAAACATATATACATACCAATATTCAAAACTATTTACAATGAAATAAAATGTTTCCTTGATCCATTTGGAGTGAGTGGAATATGGTGAAAATATATTTTGTATTAAACAATTATTAAAATATTCATGTACATCATCATTTAGTATTTTTATCCGACCTCTTCTTCTTAGCTGTATAGTTCCTAATCATTTCATCAATATATACATCTTCATTCTCTAGGTTCTCTTCAAAACCTAATTGTGATTGTGTCCTCTCACATAGAGCACACATAGTCATGAGGTACTCATGGTGTAATAGAGGTCGTTGTGATGAGGCATCACCTACAAAAGAAAAAAATACAAAATTTAAATGGCTAGTTTTTAAATATCATTGAACTAGTTCAGTAATATTAAAAAAAGCACCTGCAATGTCATTATTTGCCTAGTGCATTGGTCGGCACCGTTGGAATGGTTGCCTCCGCATGTTCCTCTTCAACTGTATGAGCCTCAAGTACAACATTCTCTTCCATTGAGATCACAAAATTTATAAGGACAATCATAAATGTATAAGTAAAAAAAAATAGAAGCACAAAATGTATAACTACGAAATTATTAAGTATATGATTAAAAAACAACCATATTACCATCATGTGCCAGTTCGGTCGTAGCACCATTGTGGGGATGCACCCCCATGGAAAATTGGGATTGCATGGGAGAACCATCTTCTGGTTGCAAACTGCTATCAACACATTTCTCTCCAATACTAGTGTGTTCGTTGACAATGTTGCTCCGCTGATTAAAACAAAGTTATAAATATTAATAATATCCAACATGACTTTATTATATTAATAATAAAGGTTAATGTGGATTGAATTTTATTTACCTTATCCTGCAAAGTGTTTCTTGGTATCTGCTCCAAGTTTTTTCAGTGTTCAACTACAACTTTATAGTCGTACTTGTAACCGAGCTAGAGGTCTTCCTCCGTGGTTTTAGTACCAAACTCGTCACCCTGCATTGCATAAGAGTATGCATTTTTAATGTTATTCGCTGCAATTACCTAAAATTTTAAGGTGATACAAATAAGATATTTAGGTACTTACAATTTGTGATTGCAACTTCAAGTAGTTGCTCTGGCCTATCCTGTGTTGGCCACATTTGGTAAGCCTTTCTTTTGTTTCCTTTGACATGTCAGTCAACCTATCATCAAAAGTTTCAAGTATGTTAATATATACCACAATTTTATTTACATCTAAAAAAATTTGAATGTATTGAATTGAAATTGTAATTTACCTTCTGGGACCAGAGGGTGTTTTTCCTTCATCTGTAAATTTCTTCTCTTTTGCATCCTCAATGAGGGCCTTCCACTCCCTCTTTGGAATCATCAGAGGATGCTCGTACCTATCATTTTGTTTCAAGTGATTCCTATATGTTTCTCATGTATATTTTAAATATTGGCCAGCTGCGGCGATGGCAAAGGTATTATTAAATGTGTCTACACCAAAAAGGCTTTCGAGATAATCCATCAATTATTTTTTGAGGTTGGAATTCTGGGAATTCCACCTCTCCCGTATGGTGGGCCCAAAAATCAGCAATGCCTTATTCTCCAAGGACCTATAAAAATCATTATTCCCTACACACAAAATGATTATATGATTATTAATTTAAAAATAATAATTTAGATGATTTACATTTGTCTACATAGAGAACATGAAACAATTAAAATTTTGAAAATTACTTGGGAATTTAACTTGCTTTAATGGAAGCCCTTCCTCGTTGACCATAAATGTTCCCTTAAGGGTCCCTGCGCTAGTCACACATCTTGCTTTAGGAAAATCAACCATGTAGTTTGTAAAATCATCGGCCTCATCTCCGTCACCACCTTCAGAGCCTACTTGTGTGGCCGCTTCCTCAACGTGCTTGTCGTGTATCCCACATAATGGCGTGGAAGGTGGAGATTTGAATAGATGCATCCTTGCAGCTATATGAGGGCCTGCGTCAGGACCCTGTGGCATCTGTGGAACACCACTACTACTGAAACCATGCATGTCGGTGTCAACGAGAATAAAAAATATCTATATAAGAAAGAAAACATTTTTTCATTTAGATAATGTAAAAGTTAAAAATCAAGGTTTCATAATTGATCTTATGACACAAAATAAAACCACTTGAAATTATGGTTATTACCTTATATGTATTAATCCTTGTCATAACTTCTTTGATCCTTTCTTCGACCTCGGGAGTTTGATATAGAATATCTAACAAGTGAGCTAGTTTCGTGTTTCCTTTATTGATCTTTTTTCTAATTAAAACCATAGGGTCGGGGGATTCATACAAATCCCTTTCGCCGAGCGAATCATCATCAACATCATGTCCCGCCGACTACATATTCGAAAAAATAAATGATAATTCCGTTATGTAAACAAATAAAATAATTGATCGCCACATAAATAAAATGCACATTAAATGCAATTCGAAAATTGTTGTTCATTTAGTACCTGTTCTGAGGCCGCTTTTGATTTACCACGATCAGCCTGCCACATTACAGTAAAATTAGAACTGTGATCATTATCATGATAAATAAATTCAAATTTATGAGAAATTCAAATGTATGAGAAATTCAAATGTTGATAACAAAAATGCGACACACTCAGTACTAAACAAACCAAAGATCTCCAAATGGATTAACACCGTAAAGAACATAATGAAAATCATAAAATATGAGAGTCATTGCTTACAGGTTGGGTAAATTAGTATATGTACTACCCCCATGATAACAACATCTATATCTATTCGATTCAAATTGTAATCAATCAATAACTCTTCCCCTGCACCTATTAATTTTATTGCACATACGAATACACAGTTTCCTTCACGCCCCTCAAATACGCAATTGGGTCGCTTATTTGTGGTTGCAGTTTGTGTACTGTTTATAAACCCTACAATATTCCCCATTGCTTTTGGCCTTCCGTCAATATAGATAGTTTCTTATTTATTTTGATCATTGTCTTTTAGCTGTATATAATTTGCATCCAAGCCATATCTTCGCATACTTTTTGTGTATTGGACTATTTGTATCCAATCTTTGTAGATATAACAGGGTACGACGTACTCCATCAATTCATTTAATCCATCATAACAGACCTTTATTCCATCCATGGAAAATAGCCCCAAACCATGTAATGACGATGGAGCAATCCGGTATATCCTTTCGTTTACACAAAAATCAGTGTTTATTTCAGGAAGATCCTTGGGTACCCATTGTTTCACTATATGTTTGTACCTCAAGGGAACCTCAATGTCGTCTATGCTCTCATTATCATAAGAACATGATCCCCCTTTTGCAGGAAAAAATTCCATGCATCTATGGAATTTTCTTTTGATATTCTCACCTCTAGTTGATCTTTGCCTGTTATACCTACTAGATGTCTCACTTTCCTCTATTATACCTGAACTTCCCTCACTCGATAAATATAGTTCTGACAAATACCTATTTTCTTGTACATCCTATAACACCATTAATGACAGAAACAGTCAGTAAATCAAGATGTAACACTTTTTCATTACTAGTATCCTATTAGTATCACAATAAGCTCATAATGATTACCATAGTGTTACTCTTTCACAATTGTATTATGCTCTATTACTATTGGTATACTATCTGGGCATAATAGGGGCATGTTTGGAGTCAAATGACATCAACACTAAGAAAGATAAAGCATTTTGCGATATTTTTAGTTTCTTACAAATTCATGTTCTATGACTCTCCCTATCTAGTTTTTTCCATATTTTTGAGATTTGGACTTGAAATGGTTAGAGTGGGATAAGGGGCACTCATATCATCTATTTTTTCCAGTGAAAAATTGACCCAAACTCGATAGGAACTATGCAAAAAATTAGGATTCCACTTCTATGTTGGGAACTTTTCTCATGTAACTTTTCCCTTAGAGTTTTTGGACAATTTAAATACAACCCAAATCATGGTATTTCTAAAAAAAATGAAAAAGAAAGGTGGAACTTTAACTCATCGAAAAGACTACCCTCATCAAAAATATGAATATTATTTCAAATACATGAATATGTCAATACTAGACTACAATGCCTATGTTGAACACTTAAGTGGACCCTAATAACATTGATAACACCATTGGGGGTCATGACTAGGGAAAAGGGAACCGAGGTGGCTAAGGTGGAGGATGTGATTCCTCAAACCAAGGAGAAGAAATGGTAGAAAGGTAAAGGTGGCCTATACATGTGAAAAGGGAGCGAGCAATTGAGATTAAAGTACATTGTTAAGTAACAAATACGAGAGTTGTTATTGATTCGTAACCCATCGATGGCTACAAAATTGTAAAGGCTAAGGCATGGGTGCAAGTTATTGACAATGGGATAAGTGATGTTGTTGTTGTTGTCCATTACTGCTAAGGGTTTTTTAGTCTCTTGATCATGTTGGTGATAGTATCTATGTCTTGTCTTGCCTTGTATATTATATTGTTGAGTTGTGACTAGTTTTGGAGCCATCTATCTAGTTTTGTTGGAGTTTAATGGAGGGGTACTAGTATTTAAAATTGAGCTTCAATGTCTATTTCATGTGGATGATGTTTATTTGTTATTAGATATATATTATATGGTGAATAATGACCCTTCCCGGGTTTTAATTAGTCATGTCCTTAAAAGATAGGATAATTGAAGGTTGGAATAATGGAATGTTTGTTGAAGTAGTTTCAATGGCACACTATGTTATATTACATGTCCTCGCGTTATCCTAAAGTTTTGGCAAGGTGTCTCGAGTGAGACCTTCCTTGTAACAAGGGATTGATATTCCAATACTAGACTACAATGCCTATGTTGAACACTTATGTGGACCCTAGTCTATTTCTCAAGCCAACATTTGGTTCAATTGTAAAGACCCAATCTTGTTGAATGTGAGACCTTTGTAGTATGGAGGATTGATCATACTAGGAGTTAGTAGGGTTCTAGTGGAATGGACAGTAATTAATACTAATCTTTCTATGAGTAGTATCTAGAACCCAACGAGAAAACCAAGGTCAAAAGGTTTTTTTTTTCCATACACTAGTCATCAACATGGTAGAGGTCCAAGTTAGTTTTATGCTTCAACTCCTTGAATTTTCAGTGAAAGGTGTCGATGATGAAGAATAGAATTAGCTTTTATGTGAAGCCAACTAGAGTGCTAAGAATATAATGACTTTGAAACAATGTTGGTCAAATTCCAAACATCCTTGAAAGGTTGGGCTTTGAAATGGTACATGGGGAAATTTTTAACCTTGCCAATACATGAGGAAAGGTATTTCTTTGCATCTTGTAAGACCTCTTAATCCACTCAACCACCATTTATACTTCCATATACACATGAACATTAAGAAATATTCTCCAATTCCAACCTCAATGGTTGACAATAGAGCATGAAGCTTTGCTCAATTTCCAGTACCTCTTCCATGCCCAATCTTGAAACAAAAACTAAATTTATCATTCAACGATATAATAACCTCAATGCCTCATGGTACATGGTTACCTTGACTCAATCCATCCAAAAAAGGACAATTTTTTTAATTACCTTGACTCACTCCATTCAAAAAGGAAAAATGGGGCAAGCCCTTATTCAAAGGCCACAATTACATGGTTGGATTAATGGTGAATGTACATTGCAGCTAAGTGGACATTGCATGGGCTTCATTATGACATTTTTAATTTTCACAACTCCCAAGGTATCTTCACAACTCCTGAGTTCATTCACAACTCTCAATGCAATCTTACAACTCTCAATGCATTGGTCAGAATGGCATATGCAGTTTGGGGATATTCTTCATGCACATGCACCTCTCATGCCATGCCACATCACAAATATTGGAGTGGTCAACTTGTTTGTGCATTTGGAGGCATGTGTCACATAGTTTGATGGATGACCTCCTTGTAGGATGCATTACATAGCCATTGGGGATTTTATTTAGCACACATGGACCTTCTTGGACTTCTGTTGACTTGAGTATATGATTGGCATTATTTGAGAAGGAGCTTACCCATTGGATACCTCACACATGACCATTGGAGCTTAATTTAAGGGATTCGTCCACTCTTGAGGGCTTATACTCATTACTTGTTGGTATTTTTCACTTTGGGGAGCTAGGTGTCAACCTTGGAGGATAACTAAGAGGTTTTCATTGCCTACTTTGAGGAGTTGGTTGTGGATCTATCCAATTGGAGGATTTTGGAGGCTACATGTTGCACCTTTGACTCATCTTATTTCCTCTTTGATGGAGGCATCCCACTCTCTTGGGCCTATTTTGATTGAATTATTGTACATGTGGCTTGACCACCTATTTATTTTACAAAAAATATTAGTTAGTTGGATGAAATAATTCTTCACTCCTCCCTAGGCTAAATCTAAGGATTTCACATGAGATATTATTATTCTATTGTAAAGGGAGTTGAGCTAGAATATATATAAGGAGTATCCATTCCTCATTTGTAGTCATCATTGTATTTTTGGATCTTCCACTCCTTGGATCTTAATTGCCATATCTTTCTTGGAGCATATGGATGTATAAGGGTTCTGTCTTTATGGACGTTGGTGTCAATTATTGAAGCTCTTCTATTTTGGTTTCTATTTGGTGCATAAATATTGATTGTGAATGCTCAAGTCTTCTACAAACTACCAAGATCAATCCATTGAAGGGTAAAATATACCACTGACGTAGACCTATCGACCCTCAGACCGATATTCGCTCACAGGATCGTTCTCTATCCCCTTGAGCCGAAGTGGCTCCTTTCGATTTCCTACTGGAATCTGTAATTTATTGATCCACATGTCCTTTTCGTAGCTCGCAATCTCGCAAGTTTGTGAGTCGTGACTCCCGACTCTTCCTCTCCAATCTCGCGATAGTCGAGATCTCAAAATGGGTATAGCTTTTCTTTCGTCCGTTCCCTCTACGCGTGACCACCGGCTAAGCTTCATGCTAGCTCCTCTCGCTACTCGGCACTTCGCATGTTGTGGCGTCCAACCTTGGCACCTTCCTTTCATGAAACCCCGAGAAATGATGTTGACTTTTCTTCTCGCGTTCTCACTACTCACGATTTCGCAAGTCGAAGGGTTGAACTCTCGTTCCCTTATCTCACGAATCCCCGAGACACGAGAGGTCAATGGGTGTTGACTCCTTCACTAGGTGACGTGTGTCTGCCAGTCTACTTCCCAGGCCCACTTCGTGGTTCTGCCATGTGTCCCTCGTGCCCGGCTTTTGACACTTCATGATTTTTGATGTCGAAAGCGACTCCTTTCAACCTCCAAACCCCCGAATGCGCGAAATGTGATGGGGTTCCTGATCCAACGGTCCTCCCGTGACCTGGATCTGATGGCTATCCTCACTCCTTGCGATTTTGCGACTTCGCGACTTGGAGCACCCAACTCTTGGGCTCTCACCCTGCGAACCTCCGAGTTCGCGAGATCCCTAGATCTTTGCCACCTGTCCTCCTCCGATGGATGACTGCGATTCTCTCGCGACTTTGCCACTCGCGAAGTTGAAGGACTTCCCTTTCTGACCTCCGATGTTCGAATCCCCCATATGGGTGATTTCGCGACACATATCCTCCTTCTAACGGACGGCTCAGATTCTTTCGCGGTTTCACGACTTCAGGACTTTCGAGACAAAAGTCTCGACCTCTTATCCTTCGATATGCCGAAATGGTGAAATTCTGACACATCGTCAACGCGGGTCCCATGATGGAACTTCCCGCCTTTTTGGACTTTCAGACTTCGCGACTTCACGAATCCTGATGCTGAACTTTCGGCTCTTCAACCCATGAAACCCCGAAATACCGAGTTCCAATGTGCTTCACCAATAACCGGCCCACACAAACCCTTTCTCCCCTTCGGGACTTCGCCTTTCGCGACCTCGCGAATCTTGAGGCAAGGCTTTTAGTTCTCCAACTCACGAAACCCCGAAATGAGATTTCATGAGTGATCCAATGGCCCCTGTTGGTTCAAATCCTATGGCCCAATTTCTCCTGAGCTTGCACTTAGAAAAACACTCACTGTAACCTTCTTGCTCCCCTGCAAGATCTGACGGTTCTTGGGACTTCACGAATTCCCCTTGGAGAATTCCGACCGTCCAATTCCTCCTTGACGATTCCTGTGAAATGAACAAGTATGCCTTCACGAAACTTGTCCACTAGCAAAACAATGTCGCTGCGCCTTCTTACAACACTTCAATGCACTAGCCCTCTTAAGCTTCTCTTAAACAACTTCGAAGACTCTATCCCTCCTGAGCTTTCTCCACAACTTGAATCTTCAAGAAGACTCCTGCACGCACTCCTTGCGGCAATTCTTCAAATACTTCCAAGTATTTGAATTCTTAGACTCTGCACACTCTCCTACGACAACAGTCTTTCAACAGTTTCCTCAGGATGCAAACTCTGAGACTCTACTCAGCCAATGCACACTTTGCATGACTCCTGTACTTAAATTGCACTTCTGCGAGAATGAGAACAATGTTATCCCTCCTGAGCTTGCAGAGACGAACTCTAACTCTTTTCAACGCACACCTTGCGGACAAATTTCACTGCGCTCCTTGCAGGGAACCTCTTGCTCAGACAGAGAAACAATTTAAACTCATTCCTTACTCTCCCTCTCTTCAAATTTCAGACATTAAATATGAAATCAAACATTCACGCATCAAAGCAAATGCATAACAGAGAGTGAACAAGCATATATCAATCAACATGTACAACACATAAAGCAATTGGACACCATGAGTCTGATCTAAAGATCTTTGTATTAATCCAGAACTTTTGTGCATGGGTTCTTCTACACAGCTCTCTGCTTCTTCTTCTCTATGCTCTATTGTTCATGCTGCTAATGTTACAATGATACAAGTGAGGGTGTCTATATCTGTTTTCCCTCTGTCTCCTAAAACTGTCTAATATAAGAATTCAAAGCTACCTACTTACATTTACTAGCATAAATGCCTCTTAGTCCTTCAGATGAGAGAGGGACGCTCAAGGTCTGATTACAATCTACAAGTACACCCTTTCTTAATTATCTCATTTAAGTTTGGCGTATCAAACTTCAAAGCATTTCAAACAATTCATCATGTGCCAAAATGCGTTGGTGTTTTGTCCCACACTCGCTTATTGTTGTTGATGCTCCTGCATCATACTCCCGCGCTTGAAAATTTTCATGGGCTCCTGTCCATGAGCTCTCGCATGGTCTGCCCATGCTTCTGGATCTTTGCTTCATTTTCCCAGCTGGCATCTTCAACTGGATGTCCTTTCCACTTGACTAAGTATTCAAAATATTCCTTTCTTCTGGTCTTCTTGCTGACTCTTTTGTCTAGTATGCTTTCCATTTGTGGCTTCTCTGCAACTGGCATCTGTTTAATCCACTGAACTTCTGGTTGTTCACTGTCTGCTCCAGATTTGTATGGGTACAAATCTGAGACGTTGAATATCGGATAAATTCCAATCCCATTGGGTAATTCAATCTCATAAGCATTTGCCCCAAATTTCTTCAAGACCTTACATGGTCCGATCTTATTCATCTTCAGTTTGTTATATGTCCCCTTCGGGAACCTTTCTTTTCTGAGATGTGCCAGAATCAAATCACCAACCTCAAATTGAAGTTGTCTCATGTGTTGATATGCTCTACGCCTATATTCTTGTCTCGAGTTCTGCAATCGCTCCTTCACCTGGCTATGAAGTTCCTTCATTGCTTCGGCAAAATGTTCTGCACTAGCACTTCTTATCTCATCCTGTTCTTAATCCCTCAATTCAGATAATCCTCTTGGATGTGTCCCATAAACAATTTGGAATGGACTCTGCCCTATGCTTCTATTGATTGAATCATTGTAAGAAAATTCCGCTCGTGGCAGAATATTGTCCCACTGACTATGGTGTTCCTGTCACCAAGCTCCTCAACAAATCTCCCAAACTTTTGTTCACAACTTATGTCTGTCCTTCCGTCTGAGGATGATAAGATGAACTAAACGACAAGTCCGTTCCTAGATTTTTCCATAAGGTTCTCCAGAAGTGTCCCACAAACTTGGTGTCTCGATCTGAAACTATGCTCCTTGGTAAGCCGTGAAGTCAAATGACTTCTTTGAAAAACAGATTCGCAATGTGAGTTGCATCACTGGTTTTCTGACACGGTATAAAATGTGCCATCTTAGAAAATCTATCTACCACTACAAAGATCGAGTCGAACCCTCTTTGTGTTCTCGACAGCCCCAATATGAAGTCCATGCTTACTGCATCCCATGGCCTCTCAGGTATGGGTAACGGTTGATAAAAGCCCGCATTCTACCTCTTTCCTTTTGAATGCTGACAAATTCTGCATCTGTCCACGAATCTTTTGATGTCTGTTCTCATTCCTGGCCAATAATATGACTCATTTAACTTTGAGAACGTCTTGTCATGACCGAAATGTCCGGCCAATCCTCCACTGTGTTTCTCCTTCAACAAATTCTCCCTCATGGAGCATTTTGGAATACAAAGTTGATTACCCTTAAACAATAATCCTTCCTGGATCATGTATTCTATCCATTGATTTCTGTCCTCGAGAATTGGATTCTCAGCTACTTCATACGCCTCCTTAAAATCTGGATCATCTTTGTACATGTCCTTGAGATCATCAAAACCCAGTGTTTTGACTCTGAACTCCTGCAACAACAAACATTTCCTGCTCAAAGCATCAACAACTTTGTTAGCAGTTCCAGAAATATGCTTAATTACAAAAGTAAAGTTCTGCATGTATTCAACCCATTTAACATGTCTTTGATTCAACTTCTCCTATTGAGTCACACATTGCAAAGTATGATTGTCACTGTATAAGACAAACTCCTTCGGGATTAAGTAATGTCTCCATTTCTTCAATGCCTGAATAATAGCATAGAACTCCTTGTCATATGTGGAGTATTTCACTTTCGCTTCATTCAACTTCTCGTTGAAGTATGCTATTGGCTTGTCTTCTTGGCTCAAGACTGCCCCTATTGCGAATCCATTTGCATCACATTTTACTTGAAATGTCTTTTTAAAGTCTGGCAACACCAAAATTGGTTGTTCTGTGATTTTCATTTTTAGCAAATTAAAAATTTTCTCAGCCTCTTCTGTCCAGTGAAAATACTTGTGCCTCTTCTTCACTGTGTCCATCATTGGTGCACTAATTCCATTGAAATTCCTGATGAACTTCCGGTAGAAACTAGCTAATCCATGAAAACTTCTCACCTCAAATATATTCTTCGGTGATGGCCAATTCTTAATTACCTCCACCTTGTCTGGATCCATCCTCAACTTGTCTGCAGAAATAACAAACCCCAAATAAATGAGCTCTGTCTTCATGAATGAGGATTTCTTCATGTTTATCAACAACTTCTCTTGTTGTAGCCTCTTCATTACTGTAGCCAAATGTTTCAGATGATCTACCTCTGTTTTACTAAAAATCAGTATGTCATCCAGATACACAATGACAAATTTTCCGATTAAATCTTTCAGGACTTCATTCATCAACCTCATGAAAGTACTTGGCGTGTTCGTTAAGACAAACAACATAACAAGCCATTCATACAACCCTTTGTTAGTTTTGAAGGTTGTCTTCCATTCATCACCTTCTCTCATACGAATCTGGTGATATCCACTTTTCAAATCAATCTTTGAATTTTTTTTGGCTCCACTCAAGTAATCCATCAAATTATCCATCCTTGGCAATGGAAATATGTACCTAATGGTTATCTTGTTGATCTCTCTCGAGTCAGTACACATCCTCCAGCCTCCGTCTTTCTTCGGACTGAGCACTGTTGGAACAACACACAGACTCAAGATTTCTCTAACCAACCCTTTGTCCATTAAATCCTAGACCTGTCTTTTGACTTCTTCATTCTCCTGCGGCGTCAATCTGTACGCTGCTTTGTTTGGAAAACTAGCTCCAGGTATGAGATCAATATGATGACTCACACTTCTGATCGGTGGCAACGAACGAGGTAGTTCGTCCACTACTATGTCAACAAACTCTTCCAACAGTTTCTAAACCTCTTCCAGTAAATCATCTACCCTTGTACTAGTTAAAACAATTTTAGGCTTCCTGACCACAATGAATTGCGGTTCCTCCTTTGATCCGGATTATTTTCGGCACGAAATGAGAGCGGAGATATAACACATAAATATTTAGAGATATTGCAAGAGAGACAACAATATGAAAAAGATATAGTGAAAATGAAACAAGAGTCACAGATATACAGTAATACACGATTTCTATTAAGGAAATAAATGTACAAACACTGTAAAATACAGAGTGAAAGACTCGCTAGAATGGTGGTAGCTTATCTCTGAGAAGAGATGTGACGGCTACTCGCATCCATGAGAAGATGATTACAATGAGGCTCTGAAGGCCTTTTTACAATAAGCAGGAATGCCAAAAACCCTAGACATCCAGAAACCTAACCCTGGGAGATGAAGCGCCAAAAGTCATGTGGACCCCGTTTGGGTAAGTTGGTGCATCAACTTCCCGGGGTCGTAACTTTTGCATATGATCTCCGTTTTAGGCGTATGATAGCTCGTTGGAAATATCTATCCGAGGAATACAACTTTTGGATGAGAAACATTGACCTACAATCCATGTTTCTCCCCATTTTCTCAAAAAAACATCGTTTAGGGCCTTAAAATGGCCCCAGAAGTTAAAAATTGCTAAAAATAGTAAATTACCAAAATTGCCAAAAACATGTTTTGGGCCAGTTGGAGAAGGTGGGTGGCCATCGATATCCAACTGGATCAATCCTCCCTCCTTAGGAAGCAATGGTATCCATTGCATTGAGTTACCGGGGGAGAGGGGAAAGCGATTGTTGAATCTGAATCTTGGTGATCTGCTTGCCTTGCTGGAGAAGTAGCATTGCTTAGCTTGTTGAAGGCTATCACGAAACTTTGGATGAAAGGTTTGGACCTTTTTAACCAGTCTGGCTATTTTAGATGAATGTGTGTAGAATAAATCTTTGTGTTTTGTTGCAACCTTGTCGACCTGCTTCTGTTGGATAGAAGGTGCTTGGGCCGAAGCTGTGGTGGTTGCAGTATCCTTTTGTTCCCCTTTTGAACAGATTGTGGAGAAGATGAATTTTGTAGTATGAGATACTACCTTGTGGCA
>ML782255.1:219879-274916 GCA_009831015.1 Picea engelmannii
AACTTATCTGTCAGAGTAACTGCACTATCCAACCACCATTTGATCTGCGTGGAATAGCTGTAATAATGAGAGATGGATTTGGAACGTGAGAAATGATGATATGACAAGTGGAGCATAAGTGGAGTCTTTCTGTGGTTGAACAGTTGGAAAGTTGTGGATGTGGAGTTTAGGTAATGATGAAGCGACTCTTGTTGGGACAGAGAGAGCATAAAGTATTTTTGAAAAATGGCGGAAATTTGGACAAAACAACAATGTTGCCATATGTAGAAATGGAAGAAATGCTAAAGAAGGTGGGTGAAGCAGCGTAGAAAATAGCCAAAAGGGATAATAGCAGTATGTGTATCAGTAGATATTTTGGTCGGGAAGGTGGAATTAGGTGTAGCAGTATGTAAATTGGCCAATTTGTCGTAAAAGAGTGTAACAACATGCAAGGCAAAAGAGTTGGGAATGCAGTTGGCATATGGTCAGAAAATGTTGTAACAGGACATGGTCATGTGGTCATAAAACAGTGTAATAGCACATGGTGTAACAACATGTAACCTCTTCGAACACATAATCACTTAGTTTTTTGGAATTTTTTCAACTTCCAGAAACTAATCCTTTGGTTCTTCTCCTACAATCTATCTTGATGTTCTTCAATTTATCTGCACGCAAGCAACTGCCTGATACCTTCCTAGGCTGAAATTTATTAACGAAGCATGAAATTTAAAAACAAAAGAGAATAGAAAAAAAAAATCAGTTTCATAAAGTTTATTTATATACAATGTTTTATTGAAAAAGCGAAAAATTCTAAGGAATAGTAGGAGAAGGAGAAAGCTCCTTTTCCTTCAAAAATTGATAACCTGTATCGGCTGCACATCTGGATGTAAATTATGTCTTGGAAAGTGGATGCTGATACAGGCGCAAGCGATGACCATTTGCATGCAACTGTATATTGGATCCATCAATAGTGATCAACCTAACTATCCCGTTGAGGAAAACAGTGTCCACCTCATAAGTTCCTAACCATCGTGTGCATAGCTTGCCCTGGAATTCTTTAAAGCGTGAATCATACAACAGAGCCCAATCTCCATTTTTGAACAATTTATTCTTGATGACTCGGTCATGCCATTTTATTCTATGTTGTTGAATCACTGTGGTTTGATGAATAACATCTAAACACTTCTCATCTAGCTCGTTGAGATATTGCAGTCTGGCCTTCTGTGCCATAGTCAAGTCGAGGTTGACTGCTGATGCAATTATGAGGGTTTGGATTTCGAATTTAATGGGAAAAACATGGCTCTTTCCATATACCAATTTGTAAGGAGAAAAACTAGTTGTGTTCCTCCAAGTAGTTCGATAAGCCCATAGAGCTTCATGCAATTTTTCAGACCAATCCCTACGATGTGCCCTCATTGTCTTAGTAAGAATAACTTCTATGACTTTGTTAGTACTTTCTACCTAGCCATTACCTTGAGGATGGTATGGAGAATTTGTTCTATGCAGAACATGATATTTATTGAGGAGGGCTTAAAACTTATGTGATGTGAAAGGTGGTCCCCCATCAGTTACTAATTCTCTGGGAACTCCAAACCTAACAAACATACCTTCAAACAAGAATGCTAAGACAACTTCTTCTGAGGCCCGGATGAGTGCTTTTGCCTCTACCCACTTGGTCATGTAATTTGTACAGACCAATATATAGACTTTCTGATTTGAAGGTGGGTTAATGGGCCCTATAAAATCCATGGCCCATCTCTCAAAAGGCTCTAACACTACTTGAGGCTGAAGAGGCATCTCATCCCTATGATGTGGCTGACCCATGCATTGACAATTTTCATAGGCTTGGACATATTTCTTTGCATCTTGAAATATTGTGGGCCAGAAATAACCCATCCTCAAAATTTTATGCCCAGTCCTTTTATCAGTAAAATGACCTCCACAAGGGCCATCATGGAAATGTTTAAGAAGATCATAAATTTCATCATCCCTCACACATCTCCCGATTTCTTGATCCAGGCCTGTGTAGAAAAGGTATCCATCTATCCAACTATACCGATCACTCTTCTAAATGATATTCCTTCTTTCTCTTGGAGATAGATGTGGAGGTACCTTCCCTGCAACCAAATAATTAGCAATGTCTGCATACCAAGGTGAGTGAGCAGATACTGCAAAGAAATGTTCATCTAGAAAGGAATCATCTACTGGTGAATAATCATTTATATGTAGTCTTGAGAGAAAATCAGCAACCACATTTTCTTTCCCTAGTCTATCTACTATAGTGATGTCAAATTGTTGAAGTAATAACAACCATCTTGTTACTCTGGAATTAGTAATAGGTTTATTCATCAGATATTTAATTGTTGTATGATCAGTTTGAATAAAAGTAGGATAACCAGTGATGTAATGCCTGAATTTATTGATCACATAAACTACTGCCAAGAATTCTCTTTCAGTAACTGTATAATTTAACTCTGCAGGAGCCATGTTTTTGTTGATATAGTAGATAACATAGGGATCCTTATCCTCCTATTTTCCAAGTACTGAACCAATTGCAGTGTCTGAGGCATATAAATAAATGTGAAAAGGCAGAGCCCAATTGGGCCCTCTCAAAATGGGAGCTGTGGACAATTTATGTTTCAGATCTACAAAAGACAGTTCACAATTGTCAATCCAATGAAAGTCAACATCTTTTGTTAATAGGAAAAATAAGGGAGATGCAAGTTTATAATTTTTTTTGATGAATCTCCTGTAATATCCAACATGCCCTAAAAACCTTCTTACCTCTTTCTGAGTTGATGGGGATGGAATGTCCAAAATTACCTGGATTTTGGTTGGGTCTACCTGAATTCCTGCATAAGAAATGAAGTGTTCGAGCACCACACCTTCGCTCATCATCATATGACATTTTTTTGTACTTAGAGAAATATGAGACTGTATACATCTTTTGAGCACTTTTTCCAGATTAGTCAAAGCTTCATCAAAATCAGTACCATAAGGTGTAAAATCATCCATGAATATTTCCATACAGGCATTCACCATATCAGAGAAAATACCAATCACAACTCTTTGGAAAGTGGTTGGTGCATTACACAAGACAAATGGGAGAACCTTGTAGGCAAACGTAGCCCAAGGGTTGGTAAAGGTGGTCTTATCCTGGTCTTGTGGAGCAATTTTTATCTGGTTATAGCCACTAAAGCCATCTAGGAAAGATAAAAACTTTTTCCCAGATAGGTTGTGTAGAACCTGATCAATAAATGGCAGAGGGAAATGATCCTTCTGCGTGGCCTTATTCAGGGCTCTATAGTCTACACACACTCTCCACTTACCATTCTTTTTAGGTACGATAACCAATGATGAAACCCACTCACTGTCTGATATAGGGTATATGAAGCCAACATTTAGAAGTTTCTATAGTTCTTCCTTAACGACCTCTTTAAGATTAGGGTTCATCCTCCTTTGGGGTTGGAAAATGGGTCGGCATTCTTCCTTGATGTATATATGATGGATGCATAGGTCAAAGGAAATCCATTTCATATCCATATAATCCCAGGCAAATGCTTCCTTATGGTCAAGTAATAACTTCATCAAACGACGAGTTTCAGTAGAAGATAAATTGGGATTGATGTTCAAGGTCTTTCCAGGTTCGATTTCTACAACGATTCTCTTAGAATTGACTTTAGGAAATAATTCATTTGTTTTAGTAATGAATATTTCAGTGTTTGTTGTTACAACGTTTTTTGTTTTAGCTAAATTAATTTGATTTACAACAGTTTCAGAAAACAAGTCTGGGATCATTCTTTCCTGGGGGATAGTGACGAAGATTCTACTTAATAGGTGGCACGTGTTCTGTGTAACAGCAGAGGGGTCATAGATAAATCAATTGATTAACTCATCCTCTGTCTTGTCTTTGAAACTCAAGGATTTTCCTATGGTTAACACAAACATAGCGCTTTCATCCTCAATGTCCATCCATAAAGAATTTTTGGGTTCCACACTGGGTGTAGCATGAGGATAAAGGGTATGTTTCTTGGTGTCATAACCATCAGAGATGGTCATTGAACCAGATCTACATCCAATGAAATCATCGGCTGTAGCTAACCAAGGTCTTCCTAGAATTAGAGGGTGGCCTCCCAAATAGGTTTTGGGTTGCAATACAACAAAATCAACAGGATACTCCCATGAGTCAACTGAAATAACTAGATGATCAATTACTCCTTCTGGTCAGATGGTAGAATGATCAGCTAATTCTAAGATGGTAGGAGTAGGTCGGACTTGCGTTCTGAGTTGCAACAATTGTGTAATCTCTATTGGCATAATGTTAATTGATGCCCCTAAATAAACCAACACATGGGAAATAAATGTCTTCCCAATCTTGACAGTAACTGTAGGGTTTCCTGGATCACCATATTTAATAGGTGGGGTTTTTCCTAACATCAGTTCAGAAAATTATCCCACTACGTGTACTGTGAGTGGGTCCTTAGGTTTCTTTCCAAGCTTTTTGATGTAGAGGTCTCTCACAGTTTTCGTATAAATAGGGACATCCCTAATCACTTGCAATAATGGAATGTTTACATGCAAATTATGCAATTCTCCTAAGAGATTGAAGGATGGTAATTCCACAGTTTTGGTAATTTCCAGTCTTTCAGGGAATGGGGGATCTGCTAATTCTATGATCGGTTGGTCAATTTCTTCTGTATCAGCAGATGGTTTTCCCCCTAATTCCTTGTCTAATTCTGAAGATGGAGCATCTTCAATTATTGGCTTGACTATTCTCCCTGATCTCAATCTTATCTCATCACAAGGCATAGGAGTAATAGATAGAGCTAGCACATTATGTATATCAATATTTTGAACGACCTTATTATTTGGATTTGGGTTAGGTTGCATAGGCATCTGAGGTCGCAAGGGAGGATTGTTCTGTGGGGCATTGGGAGGTAATTGCAGTTTTTTCGACTGGTACTAAGGTTGGAACTGTTGTTGATAGGGGTTTGGTTGGTGATGGTTTTGATAAATAAGTTGTTGTTGAGGGATTCTCCAATATGGGTTCCATTTCCCAAGGTGATTCTGTTGTTGGGGCATAGGTAACCATGCATTGGGATCCTGATAAGGAGGTGGCATCTGATTCAGAGGGGGGGCATTCATCTCGCCATATTGAAGATGATTGTTCATATTATTCCAATAATTAAGCGTTGTAGGAGAGAATTGAGAGTTTGTACCTTGACCTCGTGGCTGCCATTGTCTCCTCTATGTAATTAGATACACAACCTATGCTTCCTCATTAGTCGCCTTCATTGATTCTTTCACACCTGGTAAGGAGGGACATTTGTCAGTGGGATGATCCAATTCAGAGATAAGACATACCTGAACACTGTTCAGTGGGAACTCCCTTTTTGGATGTTTGTCTCTGCACTTCAGACATAAAATGGACAATGCCTTTTCTGCTTCTACTTGTTTCTGTTTAATCTGCAAAGTATCAATTTGTGAAGCAAAATAATTAATCATCTCTGTTTTGAAATATTCTAACAGATTACCTATTTTTTCTCTGGTTTCCCCTCCATTGGCTGATTTTTGTACCCTTGAAAAAGTGGTATCCCTGGTAGCTAACTTATTCCTTGTAGATCCTCGAGAGAATATTTTACAGAGATTTACAATGTCATCATGGGATTCCTTAGATATATCTCCCTTGCCGAGCATATTCATCATATCTAAACAATCATCTCTAACTCCTTTTAGCAAAATAGTTTTCAGAATGTCCTTACTTACATCCAGATGTCCAGACCTCTGTAGATTATACTGGAGTCGCTCCACAAAATCTTCAAGGGTCTCGTCCTCCTTCTGAGACATTTTGAACAATTCCTCTCTTCGTTCCCTTGTTTGGCAATAGTCTTGGTACATGTTCAGGAAAAGTTACCTCATTTGTCCCCATGTTGAAATATTCTCTCCTCCAAGGCTCATGAACCATCTTAACGCATTACCCTTCAATGTAGATGGAAAAAATTTAAGCTTATGCGCAGTGGTAGTGTAGTCATAGCTTCTGCAAAGAATATCAAATTCAAAAAGAAACTCATATGGATCCTTTGTAGATAATCCATGGAAATTTGGCAGAGCTGAGAGAGGTATGTTTTTCATAGGAGCTATCCCTCATGTGGGAATATCAGAAATAGGAAAGACCAGGGTAGAGATTGTATTTTCATCATTTTCCTAATCTTCTTTGTTTGGTGGAATCTCATGGTGGAACTCTTCTTCATTGTCCCCTTGATTTTCCATATGTGCTCTTTCTCACCACTCAATATGGACAACGTCCCACTCTTCTTTAGTGACTATCTGTTCATTGATCTGATAAACCGCTTCTTCTGGATTTTCCCTATTCCGCACTACATTTACTTGATCTTCAATATTCTCCAGTGTTGCTTGTTGATTTGTTGGTGACAAATCTTCAGCTTCAGCCCCTGATAAAAATGATGTCTCAAAATGGGGTGATTATGATGATTGAGGAATATGTCTTCTTGGAGGATTTGAAGGGTGAAAGATAGATCCTAAAGAAGAAATTTCTCTGGCTATAATCTCATCAACAAAGGTTGGCCTTCCCAGTGTAGGGTTCCTTCCTCCACGTCCTCTGGTACCTATAGGGTTAGTATTTTTGGGGATATGTCCTCTTGTTCTTCAATTCATGCAGACTAATCATCCCTAAGAAAAGAAAACTAACGTTCTTACAAAAATCTCTAATTATCTTCCCCGACAACGACGCCAAAATGTTGGGCACTTTAATTGTCTAAATAAATATATAATTAAGGTGTTCAATATAAATTGTCAAACCCAGGGAAGTTTTGTTATTGCAAGATAATTGTGCACAGTCTATGCTAGATTGATGAAAGAAAACACTAATCAAGTTGCAGTATTGAAAGAAATAGAGTTTTGAAAACTGAACATTAACACAAGTTTCCGATACAACTGGAGTTCTAATCTACTGTTGCAGAATTGGGATCTAAATTGCTGAGTGTATAAGAATCCTGGATTATCTATTTTATTCTAATTTTCTATTTTATTCTTGCAGAAGGGAATTCTGTGCTAATTGCCAAGAAGAAATCTACTTTAATTGCAGGAAGGAAATTCACACTTCTAATTACTTTTACTTGAAAGAAGAGTTTTACCTAGTGCAGAAATAAAATTCTCCAGTAGTATACAACACTTGACTTCTAATTCTCATGAGACACACTAATGCGCATTTGACAGGAAGGGATTGAACTGTAACAACAATTGTACTCTTAATAATGCTTAACATATTAATAACACAAATCAGAGTAACTAAGCTAAGACTCAAAACATCAAAACAGAGGGGAGTCTGTGAGGAAGGTGGGCCCTTTCCTTCTCACTGAATCCACTTGAAAATAGGCTACAATAGGTTAAAGAAACTCAATTCACTTCTTTATTGATTCAAAAAAGGGTTTAGATACAATATGCTCTTTCTTCACTCTTTGTTCCACAACTATATTTCGGTATCAATGATTACAAAAGATCCGCTATTTAAAGACAGAGTCATTTAGTTCAAAATGGAGTCAGAACAGCCTTGAGAATCCCAGATTATCAAGCTGTTCGTAAGATACAAGAGATCTGTCATATTCACCAAATTTGGAGAAATAATCAGCGTGAGCCAAAACGTGTAACAACAGAGGATCATTCTTTAGGATTTGGCTTTCAGGATCGGTGGCCATCTGTTGTAGCGAGTGTAACAACTTTTAGGATTGGTGTGCATTTGTTGCAGTCGGTGTGATAGCTTCTAGGATCAGTGAGCGTCTGTTGCAACAAGTATGACAACTTCAAGAAAAGGTGCATAGTCGTGTAACAATATGCAAGATTAGCGCACAGTTGTAACAATTGGTGTAACAACAACGATCTTTCTTCAAGGCTTGGTTGTTCTACACATTTTGATCATTAGTTGTACAGTTTTTGGTAAAATATGAGAAATACTACCAATCAAACATGTTAAGTGAATAAGAATATCAAAGTAAGATTAATGATTCATACCTTGGGAAAAAGGGTCTTGGCAGCATTAAAGTAGGCATTTAGCATAGAAATGATAAGGTTGAAAGGGTAAAAGATATAGTGAAAAAGGGACATTTTTGGATCCTAACAGTATGCATCGAAATTCAACATGGTTAGACTAGACACATGCCTTGATGATATGGGAGGGTTTCAAGATTCAAGGATATAGGATGTCTCGACCACATAATCTTTGAGATCATCCATGTTTGCAACGACGTTCATAATGGGTGTCTCATTGTCAAATGTCGTTGTTTCCATCTGTAGAATCTTTGTTGGAACTCTCTTGAAATTTCACGGAACTTCCAATTCACCCACCACAAATGTCATGCATTGACCCCACATAGTGAGCAGTGAATGGGGCCAACGTTGAAATTTCTTCAATATGTTCCTGTATGCGTCAAAATTTGACATGGTTAGAATAGACACATGCCTTGAAAGTATGGGGGGGTCTCAAGACTCAAGGATGTATGATGTCCCCACATAATATTTTAGATCATCCACATTTTCATCAGTGTTCATCATGCACGTCTCATTTCCAATGTTTTTCATTCCCATCTATAGAATGTTTTCGAAAATATCTTGAAATTTGGCATTAAACTTCAAATACACCCATAAAAAATGTCTTCCACTGACCCCACATAGTGAGGAGTGAATGTGGCCAACATTGAAATGTTTTCAATATGTGCCCATATGCATCAAATTTTGACATGGTTAGACTAGATAGTTGCCTTGAAGGTATGGGAGGGTTTTGATACTTAAGGATGTTTGATGTCCCCGCATAATATTTGAGATCATCCATGTTTGCATAAACGTTCAATATAATGGATGTATCATTTTCATAATTCTTCATTTCCATCTATAGAATCTTTTTTGGAACTCTCTTGAAATGTCATGGCACATCCAATACACCCATCACAAATGTTGTCTTGCACCGACCCCACATAGAGAGTAGTGAATGGGGCCAACGCTTAAATTTCTTCAAACTATGCATGTATGTGTCGAAACTCGACATGGTTAGACTAGACACATGCCTTGAAAGTATGGGAGGGTTTCAATACTCAAGGATGTCTGATGTCCTGACCACATAATCTTTGAGATCGTCCATGTTTGCAACAACATTCATAATGGGCGTCTCATTTTCAAATGTCATTTTTTCCATCTGTAGAATCTTTGTTGGAAATCTCTTGAAATGTCATGGAACTTCCAATTCACCACCACAAATGTCACGCACCGACCCCGCATAGTGAGTAGTGAATGGGGCCAACGTTGAAATTTATTCAATATGTTCCTATATGCATCGAAATTTGACATGGTTAGACTAGACACATGCCTTGGCGGTATGGGAGGGTCTCAAGACTCAAGGATGTATTATGTCCCAACATAATCTTTGAGATCATCCACATTTGCATCAACCTTCATCATGTTGCACTTCTCATTGTCATCATTCGTCATTCCCTTCTATAGAATCATTTTCAGAACTGTCTTGAAATTTGACATGAAACTTCCCTTCTATAGAATTGTTGTTGGAACTATCTTGAAATTTTACATGGAACAGACTATCCATGTCAAATTTCGGTGCATGTCAAATGTGAACATAGTATCCATGTCAACTTTTTGTGCATATAGAAACATTTTGAAAAAATTTCAATGTTGGCCCCATTCACAGGTCACAGTTTCTCATCATGTACTCTAGACCTAGTACAATGTCTTTTAATAGTTGTTTCCTTTAAAATTCGATCGATCAGAAAATTAAAATGAAACGTGGATGAGATGAGACGATATATAGAGTGGGTCTGTGAATGATCTTAGAGTATAAACATGAATGAATGAACTTCTCTTGGTTTCGAGAATAATTTATTCTCTACTAAACAAGGCCAACCACGTGAAGGTTGAAGCTCATATGGCCCCTCCCCTCCCCCTCACATCGCTCTCAATTCTCCAATACCCAATATATAAAATAGAAAACAAACAAAAACAACATAGCAATCATGCATAGAAACTACCAAAAAAAATGAAATAAAACTTAAAAACATGTAATTAACCCACATAATTAAAAATGATTTAAAGAGAATAATTCATACAAATTAAAATATATAGTTACGTACCTCATCGACCAACACAACATTTGTATCCTCCTTCTTTTGTATCTTCTTCTTGATCATCCAACTCGATATTTGTATCAACATCCGGTTCATAAATAATCTTGAAAGGATTGATGATATCATCATCATCATCAATGTCATTTTAGAGCATATCTTCATCAATATCATCATCAAGAACTGACACATTTTCTCCTATGCCCGGTTCATCTTCTCTGTCTTCTTCATTTGTTGACCCATATTCTTCCTGCTCTAGCTCTACATCATATTCTTCTTCAATATCATCTTCCTCATATACAATATACTTTACTAGCCTTCTTCTTGGATCATATCTAACAATAAATGACCAATCCCTCTTACCTGGAACCTTTGAGTAAAATACTTGTTCACATTGACTTGGAAAAACATAGCGGTCATTTGTTTTTTCAAAAATTGTTGTTTTAATCATCGAAAATACATTGGCATGTTGAATAACGATTCTTTCCTCATCATGTGCATGCATTCGTAACCTATACCATTTGACATTGAACAAAACTAATTTGAAGGAATTAAAGTCACATTCAATTATATCATTCAAAAACCCATAGTATCTATTTTCATATTCTCGAGGACGTTTGTCACTCCTAGAGGAAACATTAGTGACCTGGAATATTGTAGTTATCCCACTATTGGAATTTTTTCTGTTTTAATCCAACTTTTTGATGCAAAATTTACGACCATTGCACCACATAGCCTTGTGGTGTTTCAACTGCAATATGCTAGACATGTAAAAGATGCATTGTCAATTAATAATAAACAAATTTATATAACTTGGAAAGTATAATATGAAAAAAACACACCTACAATCACTTTAATATAATATAAAATAACTGAATAAAATGGGTGAATTTGCTTGCCTTTCCATCTTTCAAAAAATATGCTAAATCTATTTCCCTCTACATAACATCAGAATCTCCATTACGACGAGCTTCTCTAACCAATTTAGACATTTCTTTCCATGATAATCTACCACCATGACATTATTTACATCTATCAATCCATACCTTCATCCATTCAAGATTGTTTGCAATGTATAAATGTAGTGCATCCCAATCTTGAGGAACTGACCGATCAAAAAATCATAATTCACCAATATTAAATATTAGTTTTAACCATGATAAATATTGATAAATGTTGAAAGAATAAATATTAAATGAGTATGATCATATACACAAAAAAAAGAAAAAAATATTTTATTAAAAATATCCACAATTTAATTACCTCTCACTTTCTTCATTGTACCTTTCCCCAACAACTGCTCCCTTTCAATTTTTTTGATGGAGTTCACATCCCAAATGCAATCCACTGCATGCATAGCTTGCACTGCTAATTTAGGAAGACACTAACTAATATACACCATGGATTCATATACCATATATCCCTCCACCATATAACCCTCAGGACGTGTTCTTTGTCTAACCAAAGCCTTCAATGATTTCAAGTGCCTCTCCACCATCCACATTGAACTTGTGTGTATAGCTCCACACATTTCAATATCCTCAACTTGGTGTATGAGGTAGTGTTCTTGTGCATTGAAAAATGTTGGAGGTAGATACTTCTGCATTTCACGCATTAGTCGAGGAATTTCTCTCTTCCAATACTTTATAGCATCTTCATGGATTTCTTTCAATGACAACCATCTACAGATCATGACGCAAGAAAATAACATGTTTCAACAAAACATATAAATACATATTACATTACAAGTAAAACACATGTCATTAAGTACAACAAAAAAATGATTTTTTTTTTGCATATATATTGCAACTACTTATCTCATGTATTTTCCAAGATCATATATAACTTGTTTGACGTTGTTTTCAAAGCAGTTTGGGAGAGATAGAGGTAGAACATGTTGTAACAATAAAAACGAATCATTACTTGTTCAAAACTAGACAAAACATTAAAAATATAAAAAAATGTATACGACCAATATATAAATATGAATACTAAAATGATTAATTACCTTAATTAAGGTATGCCAATCATGTGTTTTTACCCCACCAAATTCACCTTTCTTCATTAAGATATTATTTATGTTTGAACAACAATCTGTGGGAAATTTAATTTTTTGAATGACCTCTTTTACACCATTTCTTTGTTGCTCTGTTAATAACCATGGAAGGTTATTTTGGTCTCCATCATTATTTGATCGGATCACACTTTGCATTGCATGATTGACTTCCTGAATGTCGTTACAAATTTTGACAATTTTTTCTTTATCCCTCCTGCCATCTATGATTCACCATAATGTTTCTGTCACATTCTTCCCGATATGCATTGTATCAAATAAATGAAATATTTTTAGGTCCTTATAGTAAGGAAACCTCATGAATTGAGTGGGATAACATTTCATTTCTCGTGGAAGCCCATTATTACTACCTTCACAACGACGACATTGATGAAGCATAAAAAAATTTAGAACACTATTTATCAAATGCGGTAAAATAAAATGAATAATTAAAATAAAATTTCAAAACATGATTCCATTTATGATACATAAACAAAATGAGTACCTCGAGGATTAATTCTGTCATATGCCAACTTCCATAGGCGAGCTGTCATTCTTTGTGGTTTTAGTCCAGTCTCTTGTTTCCCATTGAAAATATATTTTTCAGTAGTGCAATACTTATGGTTCTTAGAGAGGAAGTGTCTATACTCATCAAACATCTCCTTTCCTATAATTTTTGACCGACGAGATTTCATCTTAGGAACACAAACTAGACATGCAAATTTACCCTTTGTTTGAAGACCTATAACAGATGGATTAATGCGAATTATTAATATATATATGAAATGATTATTTAAACAACATGCAATAAATATTCAATTACTTATATACTATTCAAGCATGCAATATGGAATATTACATACCAAAAAAATGTGTTAGTCCTGGGGCATCATGAATTGTCCATAAAAGTATTCCACGGCATTGAAATCTCTTTTGCCCAATTGGTTTATAGATGTCATACATAGTGATTCCCTCCCATAACTTTAGTAGCTCGTCGATAAGAGGCTTGATATACACATTCATATAATTAACTTGGTACTTACCTAATTGTTTGAAATTACACGAAATTACTACCATGATATGTATATATATGAAAATAAATAAATAAAAGATGTTATGCTAAAAAAGAGAAAAATGAAAAAATTAAATTCGAAAAATTAATGTAAACAAATACCTGGAATAATCATTGTCAACATTATGTGCTCCCTCTTTATTGACATCTAAGGAGGAATTTTATTGTTGATAACAAAAATAGGCCACACTGAGTAAACAGACCGAAGCTCTCCAAATGGATTAACATCATCACTTTCCAATGAAAGACTAACATTACGAGGTTCATCTGTAAATTATGGCCATTTTGCAGTAATTTCCTTAAAGGCATAACCATCTGTAGGAATTCGAAGAATGCCATCTTCAATTCTCTTTCATGCATGGTAATCCATAAACTGTGCTATGCTTTGGCACTTAAACAATCGTTGCAAACGTGGAATTATGGAAATATGCCAGAGAACCTTTGGAGGGACCATTTTTGTTACTTGATTGGTTTGATATCGACTGATACCACATACCGGGCATTCTGTTTTTGATGCATGTTTTCCATAATATATAATATGATCATCAAGACATGAATCTATACTTGGATACTCCATTCCAATGTCTTTCATAATGGTATGTAAATCTTGATATGTGCGAGGTAAAATATTTGGCAAGGGTAATAAAAATTCACCTAACAATCTAAAACATAAAAAATAAATAGTTAATGTAAAGAATAGTAATTGTAAATATCACATTTTTATTTTACACATTAATTAACACTAAAAAAAATGGGTAAAAGTCAACCTTTATGTAGATGTGAAGAAACATATTACATACCTTAGGATTTGTGTCATACAAGTGTTCAACAAATGATTCATAACTTTCAAGTTAACTAGCAACAATGTAGTGGAGAGACGATTTTCTCTTGACCCTTTATAAAGTTGTTTGTTCACATTTTCAATCAGAGGTTCATCATAAATGCCATCACTACTATCCCCATGATCCTCATCTAGATGACCAAATAAGTCTTGGATCATTTGATTTGTCCCATCATCTTGAACTATTTTATTATTGTCATCTACTTCCATGGGATCATTAACTTGATCTTCATTATTTGCTTCAAGTTCTTCATCTTGTACTACATCATCATTTATGCTACTACTTGGTGCTTTGTGCATAAAGCTAAGGGGCAAATCTAACTTTATAATTACAAACAACCATGAAAAAATAGTGCATGTATAAAACAATATAAAAGTTTGAGAATACAATAAATATTGAAACAAATAATGAATGTATATATAGATAATTGCCATGGGATGATATTTATTTGATCCCCCGTCCATGTGCCCATATTTTATACAATGTTTTTTAGTTGTTTCTATTAAAACTCTTTCGAGATGTCTAGTACAACAATTTTTGCAAGGGCAATAACATTTATCGTCACCCTTTTCACCCTCTTTAATTCTTTTCCCAGCTCTAATGTTTTCTGACATTCTTCCCCACGGACATATACTGAAAAAATACTTGTTTTTTGTTTGCCAATAAGACCCACTTAAACCCTTTTTGAAGTGTCGTTCTTATAGAAAACTTGTCATAACATCCATAAAATGCAACATATTTATATATTTTATAACGTCACAATTCCAAAGATATTTGACCAAGTGAAAGTTGACTTGGTCAAATACTAGGTGACCGTTGGAAGGGGGAAAACCTAGTTTTCATAACGTCGCAACTGCGACGACTATTTTACCAACGTCGCAAGAGAGATGGAAATCCAATGGCGTCACAATAGAGACGTCTTCATTGCAATAGTGATGTGTTTGTATTACATTGCACTTGCAATGTTATCAGGCAATATGGAGAAAAAAAATAAAAAATTCCTCTATTTTTGACAGTATGGCCAATTTTGTCCATAACGTCGCAAATAGAACGTCGAAATTTTTCCAATATGTATTAGTGATTGAATGTCAAGCATTGTCAATATTGGACATAATGTTATGAAGGTGCCCTAAATGTTAAACATTTTCAATATTGGACATAATATTATGAAGGTGACTTGAATATCAGTAGAAAGGTAATATTGACTAATATATTGTATGAGATGGATACACTCATCCTATATTGTATAAGGTTGAGATTGCGTCATTAACACCCATGCACAAAAGAAGAAATTGTGAAAAAACTGTCGAGATAAAAAAGGTATTCAATATGGATCCACACAAATCACAAATAAAGAAGTTAATAAAACATGGTTCATTAAAAGTGATTTAGAAAATCTCAATTGAATAAGAGTCTAGAGATGAGACAAAATGTCAATGGTGGATGTTTGGTGAGGAAGAATTGACACCATCGACTCACAAGTCGAGTAAATTCAAACAACAATAAGGTCGACAATCTGGAAGTCGATCAAATTCAAGATGAGTCGAAGACAAGTCGACCGACTGCAAGCCTTCAGATTGATGGAAGTTAGAGAATACAATTTGGTCTATTTCAATACGAGTTGAAGACAAGTAGACCAACTGAAGGTCAAAGTCAAAGGAAAATTGAGTTGGGAAATTCAAGTCGGACAAAGCAAGTTGAGATGACCAAAGTCAGTTTTCTTCCAAGTCGAGTTAGTCCAAGAAAGAAGCAACCTAAAGGTTGAATTCGAAGCAAACTAAAATACAAGTCAGGTCGAGGATGAAGTAATATGGGTTGACTAGAATTGAAATACTCAAAGTTGAAATTTCTCCTAGTTGAGTTGACCAAAAAAATGTTTGTCAGTCGAATGAGGAAGAAAATACGAAAAAGAGTGAGACAAAGTCAAATATTTAGTGACTAACAGCTGAGGGGGAACCGATTTTAATATAACCATCAAGTAAAATGTTTACAATTTGAATTTAAATAATCACAAAAAAAGGAGATATGTAGAGGTCGATTTAGACATTCACGAAAAGGTAATATGTACTGAAGTCAATCTGACATCTAATGACAAAAGGAAATCTGGGAAAGTTTCCCTTAAAAAACCTCTTGTACCATCCACCCCACACACTTTATGGGTAAATTTCTTGCTTTTCATCTAATTGGGCATGTTCTACAAAAACCCCATGTCGTAGAATTTAAAAATTTGTTTCCATCACTCTAGAATCTTCATACAAAAAACGATGTCTAAATTGGTGTACGGAAATTAATTAATAAAAGTAACCATTTGTATTAATTAAATGAAGGGGTGCAATGCTTCATTCCAAAATGACACATTGTTTCAAAGTGGCACCCTTTGGAGGAATATATAAGTAAAGGAATATGAAGGGAAGAGGATATATATATATATATATATATATATATATATATATATATATATATATAATGGATTGAATGAAAGTTCATTCTATTAGGTTGGTATCAGTTTACAAGTTGAGTCTTGTCATGAGGATTGGATTCCTCACATCTCATTTGGATATGAGATAAACAAGTTGGGTCTTGTTATGAGGGTTGGATTCCTCATTTCTCAGTTGGATATGAGAACTACAAGTTGGGTTTTGTATCAGAGAGTTGGATCTCTCATATTTAGTTAAAGTTGAAGAGTTGAAGATATTAAAGGATTTATTTTATATGTATTCATTCAAGTTAAATAAGTAAACAATTGATATTTTATCTACTTCATACAATTTGTGTTATACATGTTTATGAATAATTAATTGAATTGCATATATATTATTCAGTTAATTTAGTTAATCTATGAAAGTGTGAAAAGTAGCCAAAAGTTCTAGAAAATGATTCACCCCCCCTCTCAGTGTCAGTGTGTGTTTTCAATAATTGGTATCAGAGCGGGTGCCTTCAACATAGTTTAAACAATGGAAGGTAGATTCTAAAGAAATGGGTGGACAAATGGCTCTCTCCACAAATGAAGCTCCCTTATTTGATGGAACAAACTACTTTTCATGGAGGGAAATAATGAAATGGTATTTGAATTCAAGAGGATCTAGTGTTTGGGACTCAGTAGTATCTAAACCTTGGTACTCAAATACCTCAAAGAAAAAATCCAAAACTGCAAAAGAAGCAAAGAAAAATAATTCAACAACATTAAAGGAAATCTAGAATGGACTGTCAGACCAAGTCAAAGAAAAGATGGGACACTGCACCTCTGTTAAAATAATATGGCTCCAACTAGAGAATTCTTATCAAAATAAAGAAAAAAACAAAGAAATGGAGAATTCCAATCGGTTTATAGAACAAAACAAAGAAACAGAGAAATCCTATCAGATTAAAGATCAAAACTCATAAATGGAGAAATCCAATCAGATTGAAGCAAAAAATACATATAAAGAGAATTCAAAACAAAATAAATAACAAAATACAAAAGAGGATGATTCCATAAAAGAATTGATGCAAACCCCAGTCATCAACAAATAAGACTACTCCATCAAGGAATTGATGAATACCTCAGTATTCAGTAAAGAAAAATTATTAGATTTTAAGACTGATGGTGTAGCTACATTTGAAGTGATTACTATGGAACCGGGAAATGGTCTATATATTGAAGTTACTAAGGATGTTCTTGACCAACTTGAATACACAGTTATGTGCACTTTAGAAGAGTTGGAGAAACTTCAAAAGAAAGATATGTTGCTACTACAACAGTTAGATCAATCTAACAACCATGAAGAGAAAGAACAAAAGACTTTGATAGAATACAAAGAAGAAGAGATCAATGCATTAAAGATTGAAGTTGTTTATCTAACAAAATAAATGAACGAGTTGAAGGCATATGACAAACTCAATAAATGCACAGAAAAATTAGAAGAAACAAAAGAAATGGTCAACAGTCTAAAGACTCAACTTGAATAAGCGAAGGAAAGTGAAGAAACACTGAAGATCCAATTGACTAAAAAGGAAGAATCGTACCACACATTGGAATTGGAAGTCATCAACCTCAAAAGTATTCATCTAGAAAACAAGGAAGAAATCAAAAGATTGAAGACTGAAGTTGTTGATCTAACAAAAGAAATAGAAGATTTGAAGACATATGACAAAACCAATAAATGCACATAAGGCTTGGATGAGACAGAAGAAATATTCATTAGTCTAAAGACTCAACTTGAAGAAGCTAAGGAAATAGAAGAATACTTGAAGATCCAGTTGAATAAAAAGGAAGAAACATGTCACATGTTGGAATTGGAAGTTATCAACATAAAAAATAGGAATGAAAAGTCAAAAGCAATTGTCAAATTCCAGAACAACTCAACCATCCTGGATAAGATCTGGAATAGTCAAAGACCAACCGATGAAAAAACTGGTCTTGGGTACAATAAGAAAGAAGAAGGTAGCAAGTGGAACACCATTCACAAACATGAAAAAGGATTATCCCCCTCAAAAGGAAAAAGTGCAATCACAAACCAAATACAAACCATGAAATCTGTTAAAGGAGGAAGATATAAAAGTAAAAAACAAGGAACATATCAAAAGGAAGACGTCTCATGTCACAACAGACTCGAGTATGGAAACACCTCCAATGGTTATTGATTTTCTTGTAAAAACTTTGGTCACAAAGCATTGGAATGCAAATGTCTTGAAAAGAAAAATTCACGAAGGTCCAATAACTTAATGAGATGTTGGAGATGCAATTATGTTGGGAACACAACAAAGTTTTATCATACCATGAGATGCTACACTTGTGATAAGTTTGGGCACAAATCCCAAGACTGCAGGAAATCAATAAGACAACCCATGAAAAATAATCCATACAAGTCAGGAAGGAAATCTAATGAAATTTGGAAGAAAATAAGAGAGGATAAATATCAAAGGACAAATGTAGAAAAGAGAAGTTCTTCAAACAGAGTGCCTTATGGAAAGATATGGAGAAGAAAATATGAAGCAGAAAGAAAGAAAGATGATGAAGATCTTGCACTTAAAAATGAAGAAATTGATCAATAAACTAATGGATGAAACTCCTAATAAGGAATGTGAAATTCATATATTTTCATATGAATAAGAACAATATCAAGGAAGAAGAATTTCTAAAGAAGAATATGAATAAGATTATGGTGTGAAAAACAATGGTGATGATGATGGAATCTCAAAATCAAATCAGTTTGTATAATAGTGTGATGAATAAAAACAAATTCCAAAATAAATGGGACAAATATAGAGGGAGAATCACCTCAGGGGGGGCATCATCTCAGGGGTAGAAGAGAAATATTGCCTTTGCCATTGTTGTCAAAGAGGGAGAGATAAAGAGTAAAAAAAAAGTCAACTCAAAGGACTCAAAATACATAATACATTTCATAAGGGAAGTAAGATTGTTTTACTAAGGTTGCCATCAATAACAAAGGGGGAGATTGTTGGCAATTTGATTGTCATTGATGTCAACCTTAATAAATAGGTGAAGTATCATTGATTGATTTGTTTGAGAAGCATTGTCAATATTGGACATATTTTTATGAAGGTGACTTGAACGTTAAGCATTGTCAATATTGGACATAATGTTATGAAGGTGACTTGAATGTCAAGCATTGCCAATATTGAACATAATGTTATGAAGGTGACTTGAATATCAGTAGAAAGATAATATTGACTAATATATTGTATCATCCTGATACACTTATCCTACATTGTATAAGGTTGAGATTTTGTCATTAACATCCATGCACAAAAGAAGAAATTGTGAAGAAACTGTCCAGATAAAAAGGGTAAATAGATAATCCAATATGGATCCATACAAATAACAAATAAAGAAGTTAATAAGACATGGTTCATTAAAAGTGATTCATAAAATCTCAATTGAAGAAGAGTCCAGAGATGAGACATAATGTTCATGGTGGATTTTTGGTGAGGAAGCATTGACACCATCGAGTCACAAGTCGAGTCGATTCAAACAACAATAAGGCCGACTATATGGAAGTCGATCAAATGCAAGACGAGTCAACCGAATGCAAGCCTGCTGATTGACGAAAGTTGGAGAAGACAAGTCGGTCGATTTCAAGACGAGTCAAAGACAAGTCGACCAACTAAAGGTCAAAGTCGAAGGAAAATTGAGTCAAGAAATACAAGTCGGCCAAAGCAAGTTGAGATGACCAAATTCGAATTTCTCAAGTCGGTTTTCTTCCAAGTCGAGTCGGTCCAAGAAACAACTAACCTAAAGGTCGAAGTTGAAGAAAACTTAAATACAATTTGGGTCAAGGATGAAGCAATATCGGTCAACTAGAATTGAAATACTCAAAGTCAAAATTTCTCCTAGTTGGGTCGACAAAAAATATGTTTGTCAGTTGAATGAGGAAGAAAATACGAAAAAGGGTGACAGAAAGTCAAATATTTAGTGACTAGAAGTTGAGAGGGAACCCATTTTAATATAACTATCAAGTAAAATGTTTACAATTTGAGTTTAAATAATCACCAATAAAGGAGATATGTGGAGGTGGATTTAGACATTCATGAAAAGGTAATATGTATTGAAGTCGATTTGGCATCCGATGAAAAAAGGAAAATATGGGCAAGTTTCCTTCAAAGAATATCCTGTAGCGGCCACCTTGCACACTTTCTGGGTAAAATTTTTGTTTGTTGGATAATTGGGCATGTTCTACAAAACACCCATGTTGTAGAATTTCAAAATTTGTTTCCATCACTCCAGAATATTCATACGAAAATCTCTGTCTAAATTGGTGTATGAAAATTAATTAATAAAAGTAACCATTTGTGTTAATTAAATGTAGGGGTGCAATGTTTCATTCCAAAATAACACATTGTTTCAAAATAGCACCCTTTGGAGCAATATATAAGTAAAGGAATATGAAGGGAAGATGGTGTCTTGGTGGATATATATATATATATAATGGCTTGAATGAAAGTTCATTCTTTCAAGCTGAGTTTTGTCATGAGGATTGGATTCCTCACATCTCAGTTGGATCTGAGATCAACAAGTTGGGTCTTGTTATGAGGGTTGGATTCCTCATTTCTTAGTTGGATCTTAGAACTACAAGTTGGGTCTTATATCAGAGAGTTGGATCTCTCATATTGAGTTAAAGTTAAAGATATTTAAGGATTGATTTTATATGTATTCATTCAAGTTAAATAAATAAAAGAATGATATTTTATCTACTTCATACAGTTTGTGTTATACATGTTAATGAATAATTAATTGAACTGCATATATATTATTCAGTTAATTTAGTTAATCTATGAAAGTGTGAAAAGTAGCTAAAAGTTTGAGACATTGATTCAACCCCCCTCTCAGTGTCAGTGTGTGTTTTCAACAAGATGGTCCACATTTAATAATGGACACAATACATTTTTTAAGGGAGTAACTACTAGAACAATTGGAAGAATTAAAAGTTTCCTAGGCCAATGAATTTAGTGATTCAATTGAGTTCTCTTAAGAAGAAATAGAAAGGTTGCTAGTCTAGTATGTAAATAAGAACAAGGACATTGAGGAAACACTCCATCAGTTAAGCCTTGATTTAAGAGAACTAGAAAAAGAGTTGTTCAAAACTAAGACCAAACATGAAATAACAGTAGATCCAATGATGGAGTACATTGAACAATGGTTAACAAAGGCCTTATTTAAGATAATCGAGACAAATCAACAAGAATTCATTACATCAGTTATTCCACCTCCAACACAACAACAACCTACAAAGGACACCACAAAAAACAATTAATGGTTCAAAATTTCCATTACAGTAAGTCGAGTAGTCACCTAGTTCTTTCCTTTACCCCTTTTTCTTCATCGGTTAATAGTCAATTTTCCTTTTATGTTCCCAGAATCTGTGAAACCAAAGGTTGACCCTTGACTTCTTTCCTTTTGTCTTCCAAATCTCTCTTCATTTTATGGTCTGCAGGAGCCCTATCCCAGTCCTCTTTGAAGGACAAACACAATTTGATTTTATTGAAATCTCAAACATTATTGTTTATTTTATAAAGACATTTATTATTTTTTTGAGGTTCTTGGAGAACTATTCAGGCCAAAATATTACTGATATCTTAGACTTTCAGTTCTAAGTATGAGATTTCAAATGTGTATCTATCAAAATATTTTTTGCATTTGATGGAATGATCATTTAAAATTCTCCGCCATATGTGGTCCTTATTTTCCTTCCCTTTGCTGAAAATGGTGTCTTACTTTGATGAATGATGTGATGGAAATGTTGTTCTATGTTATTGTATATTCTTTGTTTTACAATATTGTATTATATTGTAAATATTTACTTTCTGTAAGGTACCTGGTCCTTTCTTGGGTATTCTTTGCATGTGAATATTTATTTTAAGAATAAGTCTAGTCCTCTCTCAGGCATTTTTATGATCTTGCATGTTATTTAAAAATAGAGGAGTACCACTGCTTTAAAAATGCAAGGGGGTTTATCCTCGTGATGTTGTCTTTAATTCCATAAGATGGTCTTTCAGATAAACAAAACTTTAAACTCTTTCGAGTTTAAATTTATTCCTACATTACTCTAATATGGATTCTTAAACTCATGAAAATTTCACAGTTTGAACCTTCACTGATAACAATTTATAGAAAAAATACCAAAATGTCTTGTTTAAGACTAATTTCAATATTAGTAAACAACCCCAACTTCCATGAGATATATCTCACAAATTATAATGATTCAAAATCTGAAAATTTTACCACATATAACTCGCTATGTCTTCTTAATATTATAAAAATTTATGAGTCTGAAACCTCACAGTAAAAAAGTTACAATGAAAATTCCAAGATAAATCTTTTAAAATTAATTTTAGGATTAGTCACAAGCCTTGTATTTCATGGACTATTTCTCCAAAATTATAGTGAACCAAAACTTGAAATTTTGACCACCTATACTATGACATTGATTCTCATTCTCTATAAAATTTCACTATCTAAAACTTCCTAGAAAAATAGTTATAGCGAAAATTCCAAGATGACTTGTTTAAAACGGATTTTAGGATGAGTCACAAACCCTATATTCCATAGGCTATATCTATGAAATTGTAAGGAAATAGACCTTGAAATTTTTACCACATGTACCTTGATATTTCACCTCAGTCTCCTAAAACTTTCACAATATGAAACATCACAAAAAAAAAGGTTATAGCGAAAATGACAAGGTGTCTCAGTTGGAGGAGCGAAACCTTAGGATCATAAGCTCTGATACCAAATGTTATGATCCAACGCCTTGAGAATGATAAAATATCAATGAATACTAGTCCAGTTCGAGGGGGAAACCTCCTTTTACAATATATTCAATGTACAAGATGCGATACAATGATCCTAAGACTAGGTCTCCTTGGTATATATATATATATATATAGGAGATAAATGGTACAATTATAATGAAAGGGTGCAATGAAGGGTTCTAGCCTACATACAAATATTGCACTAGAAATGTAATAATTCAATATACAAGGCTTAATAAGAGATTTAATACTTAAAATGGGGATTTTTCTAGGGTTTAACAGTCCCTGTAATGGAAATTTTATTCATTAAAAATTATAGTTTTCAATCCTACCAGAAGTTTCTTGTTTCTTTTAATGGGCAATATCAACTAGGATTCAAAGTTAAGAGAAGATGGAAAATAATAACAAGATGAAGAGTATACTTCATACTTGCATGTATAAACTGGGAGTATATTGAGAATATTTTTTACACCAAGATGAATTGTGATTAATGTCAAATAAACTTCATGGGAGACTTTGGTAAGCTTAGGAACCAACAAACATTTTCATGAGGGTGTAGAACTCTTTGTTCCACTTCTATATTAAGCATATTTTACTTAGCTCTCCTAATGAGCACCTTCATCTCTCCTAATGAGCACCTTTGTTTCTATATGTAATGGCTTCATCTCTCCCTTTGGCAATGGCTTTGGAAGAACCATGTGCCTAACAGATGATAACTTCAAGTGTTTAGATGAGTGATTGGACCCATCAATTCCTTTTCTAAGAATTTGGGTAGACGTGAAAGTTGAGACACCATTGCATGTAACTTCTCTGTGTAAATTATGTGTGTTTTGATAAACTTAGGGTGAAATACCTCAAAATAATTTCCATTTCCAAAAAAATGAGGGCAAAATACCTCCAAATAATTGTCATTCTTAGAAAATCGGGGTAAATGGGGTGATCTAGCTTGAAATTTATAAGGAGAAAATGAGTTTCCCTTCTTTCCTTCACAAATATGGGGTGGCTAATATATATATATATATATATATATATATATATATATATATGGGGTGAAATACAATCAAACTCCTTTATACAAATAATTCGCCCAATCAAAATTCCAAACCCTCTAATTTCTCCCATGGGTGAAATTTTGCCCCTAAAATTTTCCTTGATTTTTATACTTTTCGCCTTAAAAAAACCCTTCCCATGAATATATGATAGGATTTCATAACATTTTCACCAAATCCATGATTGTGTATCTCAATTTTTATGGAATATTCATTACATCTAAATATTTTTACAACCATTGATACTCTTGGGAATACCATTAACTTATATTTGAAATCATGTTAAATATTTGTATCAAACAACTAAGACTTGACATTCTTTTTTGTGTATTTCAACATGCAAATGGTAGACTGTGTTGTATATAGTGTTTTCATATTGGCGTTTTTCAACAAATTGAAGAAAATCTTTTATGTATTTCTACATATATTTTCCAAGGCCATTGTTTTTTTTATGTAAGTTCTCTCTAATTTCTATGAAAGGTTGATTTTTCTCTGAATGTTTCAATATAGGATAAATTATTATTTTATGTCCATGATGTACAAGTGACACTCATGTCTTGGTGTTGTTGCCTAATTTTCAAGGTAGTAACAAAATATAAAGGGTTGATCGCATATGATAAATGATATTTTTTTTATAAATATGATTTGATCGCCAAATAGTTTGATAGGTTATGAATTATATGATTTGAGAAAAAAACACTGCTTGAAATCCCATAATTTTGAAAATTTTCTAACTATCCCTCCAACCATATATGAATCACTGCATTTTGAAGAACCCATGAAGAGAAACAATGGATGGGGGCCTCCTCCTAAGCTCTTAAATTATATATTAGGGGGCTCCACCTAAAGACAAAACCCTCCCCCTATAACAAGTTTGATTCCATTAGCTTATTGATCTACCTGTCTACATATTGTTGCATGTTATGGCCTAGCATTCTAGCCAACTCTTGTGTATTTCTTCCCACTTTTCAACATGTTTTGTCTAATATATCAAGTGTAAGTCAGTCTATAAACTTGTTTAAACATAAACAAAAGGGAAATAAAAATATTTGGTTGTCATGAGTTTTGTGTTAGATGAATGTTAAATTTCATAACTAGCTCGAAGTGGTCTCTAATGTGTTGTTGTAATAAACATGATCACACACATTATTTTCACCATCATTGCAAATACATTAGGATTTCTATATGCATTGTATTTTGCATAGAATACAAGAAATACAAAAAATACTATACAAAAATCAAAATGGAAGAAATGAAATAAATAGAATATGAGAATTTGAGTGAAAATTAATAGAAAATATATGATTTTGTATTCTAAGATAGATTTATTCAATTTCGCAAGCACATCCAATTAAGCCATAGGTTTCATTTTCTAGGTTACCCTTATAGTGTGTTCAGTCAGGAGGAGACACCCAAAAAATCCAGCCATGTTAAGGGTTGGTGCGGCTCAGGCCAGATGCGATCCCCAGGTGATTTTGACAACTTAGTTTCTTAGCCAACAGTTGAAACACTGGCCCTGCACAAGTGACGAGCATTTCTAACAAACAAAAATATTCTAAAATAAATTTCACAATATATCATATATTTTACAAATTACTATATGAATAGATATATAAGAGTTGTAATTTTAAACGTTAGTTTGATTAGTAAATGCTTTTATGCATAAGTTTACAAAAATGTCTAGTCTAATATAAATTGATTGTAAATCTCCAACTGACATTGATAAATTAAAAATTAAAAACATTGATACTAATTTTAATATGGTTCATATGAAGAGTAATATAATTTATTGTCATCCGAATGGTGAGTGGTTGCAGGAGGGTAGGGTTTCATAAGGGAGTTTTTCAGGGTAAAAATGATCTTTTATGCAACATTTTTTGGTACACGATCCTTAATGTATTATATGGGTACCATATTTTTCTTGCAAAGGTTGACATGGTTGATTTTGTGGATTTTGAATGGGAAGAGGAAGATGCCCTTTGGGCTCGAGAAGGCATTTTCTTGTCAGATGAGACTTATAGGGACATGTACAATAGGCAATGTGGCTCGGTTTCAAGTGGACATATGCAAGGGAAATCCATTTTTTTTGTTGCCTCAGATCAATAGTCATCTCAGGGTCACATCTTTTGTATGGGATAGAAGCGTCGGAGGCCTAGTTCTGACTAGGGTTACGAAACTTGAGCCGGGAGTCAGGTTTAAGACCTCGAACAAACCCAGTGAGATGAAAAAAACCATAGGGTTTTCTCATGAGAAGGTTGGTTCTTGCAAAGATGAGAAAATAAGGCTCAGTCTGAAAGGGGATTCTGCAAGAAGTAAGTGTTTACAGAAGAGCTTGAAGGTGAGAAGCAATAGGCCTCTGTATGTGTTGGGGAAGGATGTTCCAATGGACCGGGTTACAGGATTGTCGTCGATGGCTTTAGTTGGAAAATTATTTTACACCAAGATGAAAAAACCGAGGTTAAAACAATGGATACATGACTTTTGGAAGCCTATGGCAGGTTATTGTCCTCGATATAGTTTACTGTCAAACCACTAGATAGTCTTCCATTTTCTGTCGGAGGTGGATCTTTTAAAGATTTTGGAAGTCCCATGGATCCTTGGTAGTGGAGTGTTAATGTTGAAGATATGGGAACCAAGATTCAATCTCTTTATGGAGACCTTTTCGAAGAGATGTGTATGGATTCTCTTACCAGACTTCCCTATAGAATATTGGGTGACAAAGGTCTTTGTTGAAATTGCTAATACAGTTGGGAAGTTTGTGTTTTTTTATGAACATACTCTTAGTTGGAATAACAAAAGATTGGTCTGGATTCTAATGGAGGTTGACCTGGAATTAGGGATTCCTGAGGAAATTGAAGTAATGACTGAGAATGGTTCTTTCATTCAACCATTAGACTATTGGAGGGAGCCGTTTCATTGCCATTAATGTTGGCAGGTAGGGAATCTTAAAGAAAAATGCTCGAATTTGTCAAAGAAGGAAGAAGAATTGCATGGATTCAACGTCTCTCCTCAGAAGCTACCTCCACCTTCTCATTTGGACTCAAGATCTTCTCCTTTTGCTCGAGATTCCTTTATCGGTAATATGCATATTTGTTTCCCTTCTTTCTTCAGTTCTCTATCAAAGGATGATTTAATCTCCCTTATTAAGCATGAAGACTGGATTGTGGACATTTTTGGTGGTTTCTGGGATTTGGTTTTGAAGAAATTTGAAATTTCCTCTACTGAGCTTCAGATGTCTGATAAGGGTTTGAATATTACACTTATAGAGATTCAAGACCTTCCTAGGGTTTTCCCAGTTGTTGGTATAACTGAAGGAAATGATTTTCATAAATATTTTGTCAAGTTTGAAGGGGGGTCTTCTCGGGTTTGAAAAAGCGTTGGTCTGTGAAATAAAAGAGCAAAATCTTTTCAATATTGTTTCTAATGGAAAAAGAGTAGACAAAGTTTTGTGTGATGTTGGTTCTTAGGGAAAGAAGGCATATTATTTGGATTCTTCTCCTTCTTACAAATAAATGTTATCAAAAACCCCTCTTCAAGTATATAATTGTGTGGAGGCTTCAAAATAAGTTTGTGACAGATCCCATGAAGAAAGTCTCCAAAAACGATTTAGGTGTTGTTGAGGGAGGCTTAGGGCCCTACTTTCCTTCTTCTGATTTACTTCAAAGTGTTCCTCCTCTTTCCCCAAGGGAATTTAGAGCTCAGAAGCCCATTGATGGGGGTTTTAAATGATAATTTTCTCAAACTTGCATGGGGTTGGAGGTGCCCAAAAACTGATAACCCTAAAAAGGTTAATTCATTATGTTATCCTTGCCATCATTTTCCTTGAGGAAACAATGGTGGATAGTGAAAAATCAAAAGATTTCTTCATGAAGTGTTGTCCCAATTGGGATTGTGTGGTGGTTGATTCAAATGGACTTTCTGGGGGTTTAATTTTGGGATGGGATCCGGTGAAAGATGATTTTAAAGCTTGCCAAATTTATGCTAGAATATTTTTGGAAGGTCGTCTAATGGATATTACAAAGCCAGACCAACTTTTAAATTGTTATGGTCCATATTAGAAGATAGTGGTTTCTTAAGGGATGATAGCTTAATTATAGGAGGTGAGATAAATATTACTTTATCTTCAAGGGAGATTTGGGGGGATCATGCAAGCCCAGATCCATTGGCTATTTTTTTCTCCTCTTTGTTTGTTACAACAGGTCTAGTGGATATTATTCCAAGTACAATCAAACCAACTTGGAGGAATGGACGCTCTGGTTATGATGGTATATCAAATAGTCTTGATAGGTTTCTTATGAGTGAAATTTTGTTGGGGAGTCTGAATAGATGTAGGTCCTGGGTAATTAAGTTTGTGTTGACAGATCATAATCATGTATGCCTTCAATTTGATGAACAAAAGGATTTGAATCATTATCCCTTTAAATTCATGTAGATTTTAACCTTGTACAATTATTTACTGCAAACTGATTTTCAGTAAAAGAACATAAAAGATACAATGGAAAATACACACATTACACAGATATTTTTCCCCTGGAAACCCAAACCAGGAAAACCAACATATTTTATATTCATTCCTAGTGATACATTGTTTACAATAAAATATACATATAGGAGTCAACGACATCCAAAACCGTAACCCAATGACTTGGATTATTCAACAACCCTAATTCCTTAACCGAAAATAGAAAATCATAAAAAAAACCATGTACCTAAAAACCACCCAAAAATGGACATGAAAATCGAGGTGACACAAAAAAACGAGGAAAAAATGTGACACGTTTCCCGAGGGAAAAATTTCTCGGGGGCACTACCCCCAAACCCCTGCACGCCCGGTGCAACGTAGCAGACACTAGAGCTAGTCGTGCAAAGAATATAACACATACCCAATAATTCAATCATGCATGGTTGTTGGAGGTTGATTTTAATGTACTGGTGAGGACAACGTGGAAGACTATGGAAACTTGGCGGGATTCTTTAGCTATGAAATTGATGGTGACAAAATTCAAGAAGTTAAAATATGTAATGGTTGTATGGAATAAAGAGAAAACAAAGAAGCTTCAAGAATATTTATGGGATATTTACCAGAAATTGGAAGAAGTCTTCATAAGGTGTCCTTCTCAAATTTTTACTACAGAAGAAAAGGATTTGATTATATCATATGAAAAGAAGAAATTTGAGATTCTTAAGTTAGAAGACGAAGCTTTGGGCCTTAAAATCAGAGTTGTATGGTTAAAAGTGGTGATAGGAATATAAATTTGTTTCATAACTATGCAGAACATTGAAGGAAAATCAACACTATTTGGGACATACATGATTTGGAATACAACATACAGTCTACACAGGTCAAGATTGGGGTAGAAGCTTATAACTATTTTAAAAATCTCTATAAGGGAAAAAGGTAGATACCCTTAAACAAATACAAGTTATTAAAGAAGTCCCAAGATTTTTCTTTGATGAGGAAAGTAATGAATTGGGGAAGCCAGTCACGTTATAGGAGGTTGAAAAAATTGTTGAGTAGATGCCTAAGGATAAAAGTCCTGGTCCAGATGGTTGGACCCAAGAATTGTTTCGTAATTTTTTTGATATTATGGGAAGAGACCTGCTAGAAGCAGTTGAGGAATCAAGGGTTACTGGTAAGATTAGTGGCTCTTTGAATGCTACTTTTGTAGCTCTTGTTCCGAAATAATCCAAACCGATTTCTTTCAATGATTTTAGACCTATTGCTTTATGTAACTTTGTATACAAAGTCATTTAAAAAATCATATATTTCAGATTATAAGATAAATTGGCCTCTTGTTTATCAGAGGAACAATTTGGTTTCTTGAAGGATAGACTTATTTTTGATGCAATAGGTCTTGCTCGGGAATGATTGCATTCAACAAAGTCGAAAAGGATGAAATCACTAATTTTGAAGCTAGATTTAAGGAAAGATTTTTATTGTGTCAGTTGGAGTTTTATGAGGATGATTGTTAGGGACATAACCTATCGAACCCCTCACGTAGGTAGAATAATATATTTCCATGTAATAAATACCAATATTAATAAGGCCTAGCAATAAGGAAGAACAAGTCAAATGTAAGAAGACATAATAGAAGCTTCAACTTCTAGAAAGATATTCCTCTAGATTGTCTTTTGGATAGATAGATTTAGTATAAATAGGAGTAGAGGGTATGCGAAGTTTTGTCTTGGAGATTATTGTAATAGAGATTTTCTCTACTAGAGGTTGCCCCCTCGAAGAGGCAAGTGAACATTGCTATCAGTAATAAAGGTGTTATTTCTGGTGTTATTTTGGTATTATTCTTATATTGATATGGTTACATTATTGTTGTTCTGCCATTGATTTCTAAATATTTCTATTCCGCATACTATATTATATCTCGAATATTGCAAGTGGTATCAGAGCACTTTTCTCAGCAGAAATTTGTGGGTTATTTTTTTTCAGGGTAGAGACATATTTGACATCTTAAATATACATAGATATGTCATTACACACATAAACCTGTGGTCAGGGAGTAATACACGAAGGAAATACAAGTGGTTTTTAAGCACACATGTATTGGCCACCCTTGTAACCCATGTTGGTACCCGTTCGAGTGGTAGCGTGTTAGATAACACCTGTATATGGATCAACCTAGATATCTTGAAGCCCTATGTAGATAAACCGATCGGTCACCTGATTGTTATAGTGCCATCAAGAATAACACTCGAGAAGATACTCTCTAGTACCTAGGTAGTTAGGAAATACCCCTAAGAGCATGGTCTAGCCTCCTTAGTTGGTGCCTTGAGATATTGGGTCGAGTACTACTGTTGGACCCCGCATGTATATCAAAGAGCTATAGCACAGGGAAAACCCTTGTTTGTAGACACCCTACATGCCTTAACCCTTGGGACGGAAACATAAACAAAACAAACAAGATATTTTTCCGCGCAACTGTGCCTATTGCATTATGGTTGTGAAATTACTACACATTTCTTCCTGTTAAGAATTTGGGCATTTCAACACTGCAATATTCTTAAGATCAGAGTATAAATCCACATGAGTAAAAAAAAATAATATAGTGGTCTCGTTGGCACACTTATTTGGGACCTATCCCATTGGATTCCCCTTTTCGCCCGGATCACATTCGTATATTTAATTTTTAAGCCTTTTTTTTTCAATGGACCCGACCCCTTCCCAACGTCCCTAATTGCCACATCTCCCATTATATTCCCCCTTTCTCCCTGATCATAGTGGTACCTATCACTTATAAGTCCTTTTCTATGGTCCCACCCACCCATTTTCCCTTACCATCACTCCCCATATCCCAATGACCAACACTCACAACCAAGACTTGCAAGCTTTCATCAATCAAACCAAGGAGTCCCTCCAACAAGTTACATTTGATATTGGATCTACCAATTCCTGCATTGAAAAATTTGAGACCCAATTCCAATAACAATTTGACACTATGGAAGACAAATTCATGAACCAATTTAACACCCTCCAGTCTGTTGTCAACTAGTTATTGAACCGCACCCCGGGTCCTTCCTCCTCGAACCAACTAGATGGTGTTGATTCCTCTCATTCTCTGAATTTTCAATCCAAGTCCTTTCATCGTGACCCCTGTCTTTCCCGAGTTGAGTTCAATAAATTTGATGGATCTAATCTGATGGGTTGGGTCACTCAAATGGAGCATTATTTTTCTCTACATGGCATTACTGATGAGTTGGTCAAACTTCTCTATGTTGTTCTCTATCTATATCCTGAATGATGGCAATGGTGGCAATGGTGTAAAAATGCACGACAGGGGTATATTGCATGGAACCAATTTTTTGTCGATATCTATGAATGATTTGACACTAACACCCACTATCTCGGTTGTTTTACCAAGTTGAAACAATCATGCACAATGGAAGACTTTATAACTTCTTTTGAGCATTTGGCCTTTTTCACCGAGGGCATGTCAAATGCATTCTTCTAGGAATGATTTATCAGTGGCCTAAAGGATGAAATCCCAGCCCAGGTTCTCATGGCTCACTCTCATACTTGTTGGAAGCTAATAAACGTGCTAAAGAGGCCTAGCAAGTTGTTTTTTCCCAAAACAAAAAACCCTCTTTTGTTCGTCTCCCTCGACCCACAAATACTACCCCCCTGCCACTCCCCTCAAGGTCCAAAAATTAACTAGGGCTGAAATGGATGAACGCCAACTCAAGGGTCTTTGTTATAATTGTGATGAAAAATATTTTCTAGGGCACAAGTGTAAGGAACAAAAAAGTTTTATGGCCATTTCAGAATATGTTACTGAAGAAGGCGTGACAGATCCCCTTGTTGAAGATCCATCACTTCCCGATGCTACACAGGAGCCTGTGGACCCACCTGAAGTCGACCCACTCATTTCCTTGCATGCCCTCACTGACTTCTTTGCTTCACAAACCCTCAAGCTCATTGGATATATTAAGCATTATAAATTCATCATCCTTGTTGGCAGTGGTAGCACCCATAATTTTATTCATTGTCGCATTTCCCAGGAAACCAATTGCTATATTTGTGTCATCAATAATTTTCAAATCATGATAGCCAATGGTGGATCCATGAAATGTGGTGGGCATTGTGAAAATGTATGTCTTCAAATTGGATAGTACCACCTGAAATATCATATCTTTTCCATTGACATGGGCAATTGTGACATTGTTCTAGGTGTTGAATGGTTACGGAGTTTGGGTCCCATTCTCATGGATTTTAAAGCCTTAACCATGCAATTCCAACAGGAGGGACAACAATATTAGTTCCAAGGACTCACATCCGGTTCTCCTGAGATCATCAATTCCCATCACATGGAAAATATCCTCAAGAAAGGTAATTATGATCTTATTGCTCAACTCCATTCCATTCAAGCAGTTGAGACACCCTATGTGCATATTGACCTCCAATCCATCCTCTCCAACCATCCAACTATTTTTTCTACTCCCCAGGGAATTCCTCCTTCCCATGGTGTTCATGATCATTCCATTCCCCTTGTCCCCAACAGTGTTCCTCCCAATGTTCGTCCCTATCGTAATCCCTTTTCCCAGTAAAATGAAATTGAGAAAATTGTTCAAGAATTGCTCACCGCAAGCATTATCCATCCTAGTACGAGCCCCTATTATTATCCTGTGGTCATGGTACTTAAGAAAGAAGGCTCTTGACGCATGTGTCCTAACTTCCACGCCCTAAAAAAACTCACCATCAAAGAAAAAATTCTCATTCCTATCATTGATGACCTCTTGGATGAATTGAGTGGTGCCCAGTTCTTTACTAAACTTGATCTTCATTCTGGCTACCACTAGATACATATGAAAGAGGCAGACACTCCTAAGACTAAATTTCGAACTCATGAGGGCCACTATGAGTTTTTGATCATGTCCTTTGGCTTGTGTAATGCTTATCCTCATGAATCATGTCTTCCGTCCTTTTCTCTATCATTTTGTCGTAGTTTTCTTTGATGATATTCTCATCTATAGTAAAACCTGGACAGACCATCTTGTTCATGTGGATCGAGTTCTACATCTACTCTCTTAGTACCAACTTTTCCTCAGACAATCTAAATGTTCTTTTTTCACCTCAGAAGTCGAGTAATTGGGTCATATTGTTGGCAAAGCAGGTGTCAGGGTGGATCCTAAGAAGATTGAAGCTATGCAAGATTGGCCTTGCCCCAAGACTATCAAAAGCTTGTGTGGTTTTTTGGATTTAACATGCTATTATCACAAGTTTTTTAAGAATTATGGAAATATTGCGACACCTCTCACTGCTTTCCTTAAAAATAATTCTTTCACTTGGACTCCCACAATGGATTAGGACTTTCAAGCCTTGAAGGCGACTATGTGCACCACTCTAATCCTAGCCCTTCCTGATTTCACAAAGACCTTTGTCTTGGAATGTGATGCTTCCAGGAGAGGAATTGGAGCAGTCCTTATGCAAGATGGATGGCCTTTGGCCTTTACCAACAAATAATTGTCAGGGCGACATTTGGGCCAATCAATCTATGAAAAGAAAATGTTGGTTATTCTACATGTAGTGGATCTCTGACACCCTTATCTATTGGGGCAACGCTTCCAAATTAAGATAGATCATCAAAGCCTCAAGAATTTTATGGAGAAACGACCTTCCTCCCCAGAGCAACAAAAATAGGTGACTAAGCTCTTTGGATATGATTATGACATCATTTATAAGAAAGAAAAAGAAAATGTGGTTTTTGATGCTCTTTCCAGAAAATATGAAGATGAAGGGTCCCTTTTTCCCCTCTCCTTCATTGTACTAGATTGGCTCCAAGATGTTCATCGGGAATGGCTACAAGATCCCAAAATTTCTCATCTAATCCAACAATTGCAAGCCAAATCTCTAGTTTCCCCTGGGTACTCTTGGCACAATGATGAGATTCGCTATAAAGGTCGTTTGTTTTTAAGTAAACAGTCACAACTTAAACCCACAGTGCTTTCTGAGCTTCATGCTACACCCACAATTGGTCACTCAGGGTTTACAATACATATGACTGGTGCAAATGTTCTTTTTTCTATGATGGTATGAAACAAGATGCTCACACTTTTGTGGAAGAATGTGATGTTTTTCAACGCAACAAGGGAGAAACAGTCAAATCTCCTGGCACACTACAATCGCTTCTGATTCCACCCGCTATTTGGAGGGACATCGTTATGGATTTTATTGTGGGCTTACCTAAATAAGGAAACAATTCAATCATCATGGTGGTTGTTGATAATCTTTCCAAGTATGCTCATTTATGTGCTCTTCAACACCCATTTAAAACCTCCACTGTGGCTCAACTTTTCATGGATTAGGTCTTCAAGCTTCATGGCATGCCTCATTCTATTGTTTCTAATCAAGATCCCACTTTCACCAACAATTTTGCGCAAGAACTGTTCAGCTACAGGGAACCCAATTTCATCTCAGCACAGCCTATCATCCCTAGACTGATGGTCAAACTGAAGTTGTCAACAAGTGTTTGGAAACATATTTGAGGTGTTTTGCATCTAAAAGGAAAAAATCAGTGGGATCAATGGTTACCACTAGTTGAATGGTGGTACAAGACTTCTTACCATGCAACTACTCGCATGACTCCTTCTGAAGTCGTATATGGAAAAAATTCCCCTTCAGTTCTCTCATGCATGCCTAATGTCTCGAAGGTCCAGACAGTTGACCAAACACTTACAATTCGAGAGGCTATTCTTTGTACCCTCAAAGAGAATTTGGCCATGGCTCAGAATCACATGAAGCAACAAGCAGATCAAGTTCGCTTCGAATGTCAATTGGCTGAAGGAGACCAGGTTTTTCTTCGACGACAACCTTATAAGAAAAATTCACTCAAGGTCGACCATTGTCAGAAACTGGTGTCCAAATTTTATGGTCCTTATACAATTATCAAGCGAGTGGGACAGGTGGCATATCGGTTAGCTTTTCCCAATCATTCTAAGCTCCATCCTATTTTTCACGTCTCCTGCTTAAATAAGGTGATTGGAACTAAGTGCCAAACTCAAACCAACCTTCCCGATTTGGATGAAGAAGGTTCCATCTGGTTGTAGCCACAAGCATTTTTGGACTAGTGTGAGCATCGTCTTCATCAACGCACCATCAAGGAAGTGTTAGTACAATGGAAAGATACAACTTTAGTCGATTCCACTCGGGAGCCAGCTACCATTCTACAACAATTTCCCCATCCTAAGCCTTGAGGACAAGGTTGTTTTTAAGGGGGAGGGAATATTAGGGACCTAACCTCCCTAACCCCTCACGTAGGTAGAATAATATATTTCCATGTAATAAAGGCCAATATTAATAAGGCCTATCAATAAGGAAGAATAAGTCAAATGTAAGAAGACCTAATAGAAGCTTCCGCTTCTAGAAGGATCTTCCTTTAGATTGTCTTTTGGATAGATAGATTTAGTATAAATAGGAGTAGAGGGTATGAGAAGTTTTGTCTCAGAGATTATTGTAATAGAGCTCTTCTCTGCTAGAAGTTTCCCCCTCGAAGAGGCAAGTGAACATTGCTATCAGTAATAAAGGTGTTATTTATGGTGTTATTTTGGTATTATTCTGATATTGATCTGGTTACATTATTGTTGTTCTGCAATTCCTTGCTAAATATTTATGTTCCACATACTATATTATATCTAGAATATTGCAATGATGTTGGTTCAAATTGGACTTAAATGGGAGGTGGTTCAGTGGATAATGAGGTGTGTCACAAGTGCTAATTTTGTTGTTCTAGTAAATGGTTCTCCGACAGAGTTTTTTAAAAGTTATAGGGGTTTAAGATAAGGTTGTTCTCTTTCCCCTTTGTTGTTCCTTCTGGTGGTGGAGGGATTTAGCAGGATGGTGAAGAAGGCTTGCATAGAAGGGAAGTTCACATGTATCAAGGTTGTAAAAGGTCTAGCTATAACTCACCTATTCTTTGTCGATGATATTTTAATCCTAGGGATTGGTTCCTTTGAGGAGTCGTCCGAGCTTAAACATATGTTAACTGTTTTCTGTCAAGCTTCAGGGATGGAGGTAAACTGTCAAAAATCTTGTTTTATTTTTAACAATCTTGATGAGGAGAAGTTTCTTCAGATTCAAGGAATTTATGGAATCCCTATAGTCATTATGGATTATGGATTGAAATACTTAGGGTTCCATTTGAAAGAAAATGATTATAGGGTTTCAGACTGGTTTTGGCTTCTTTAGAAGATTGAGAAGTGTATTGGACATTGGACATATAGATGGCTTTCAATGGGTGGTAGATTGGTTTTATTAATGTTTGTCCTTCAAAATATACCGGTATACCGGTTCTCTTTAGCTAAGGTTCCTAATAAAATTCTATCAAAAATCCGGGGTCGATTCTCCAATTTCCTTTGAAAAGGGGCCAGGAAACCCTCGAGGTTTCATCTAGCTAGTTGGGACTTGATCTCTAGGCCTAAATCTCTTGGGGGTTGGGGTATTCAAAATATTCATTTGTTTGCACAAGATTTAGCAGTTAAATCCCTCTGGAGGGCTTTGTTTGGTTCATGCTTATGGAGCAAAGCTATTAATAAGAAATCCCTTAAGGGTTCAGATGTGGTCTTTTGGTTTCGTTTGGAGAAATACAATTTCTCTGTAGCTTCAAACTTTTGGAGGAATTTTTTGGACTCATTGTCGTTGTTGAAAAAGTGGCTTGTGTGGTATGTTGGTAATGGATCTCGGGTTTTGGTAGATTAGTACCCTTTTATTGGTTGTGGTTCACATTACAAACTCTTGAATACTCTCATTCTACATTTAAAGTATCTACATGCATTTTCTCTTGCTCACATTGGTCATGGATATTGTTTAAATGAATCTGGACCTCATGATTGGTTAGCTCTTGTAGATCTTTGTCTTGATGGAGATTCGGAAACATAGTGGAATTCTTATTTAATGGCATTGAGATGTAGTGGGATCTCTCTCAACAATGAAGATGATTTGGTCGTTTGGACATGGAATTAGTCAAATGGAGCCGTAGCAGCAAAATCATCTTACAATGCTTTGGTTGATCAGAACTTGGAGGTGGAACCTGAGTGGTGGTTTCGTGGGCTCTGAAAATTACAAGATCCTATCAAAATCATTCTCTTCATGTGGTTATGTTTACATGATTGTATTATGAAAGTTGAGAATTTCAGGCGTAGAGGGGGAATCAGACCTTATGTTTGTAGTTTGTGTTTATAGGATGAAGAGACCACACAACATTTGATGGTCACCTGTGAGATTACACAACAAATATGGCAAGAGGTATGTGGGCTCTTGAAAATAAATGGTAACTGGAATTTGCTTCCATTGAAGGATAACTTAATGAACTGGTTTCTAGCTTTTCCAAATCATAAGATGGTTCCTCTCTTTATTTTGGGGGGAATTTGGCGGTATAGAAATAAGATTTTTTTTGAAAATTGTCCAAGAAATGATTTTGAACTTTGTTTAAGGATTGTGAAGGTTGTAAAGGAGATGCTTTGTTCCTCCGAGAGGGACAATTTTGATTATATCTTGAACCCGATCTATTTTGGAGATAGGACAATAGGCTTCTTTGATGGAGCTTCCGCTGGAGGAGACTGTGGTATTGGAGTTGTTCTCAAATTGAGTGGGGTACATTCTTTTAAGGTTCGTCTTGTTGTTGGTTCAGGTACAAATGTTAAAGCATAATTGTTTGGGTTGTGAAGTCTCTTGACCTTTGCATTGAGAAAACAAATTGTTGAATTAATGGTGGTAGGAGACTCCAAAGTTGTACTTGACTAGTTTGATGGGTAGTCACAATTGAATGCTTTAAATCTTCAGCCTTGGATGAGGAAGATATTGGAAATCAAGCAAATTTTTGTTTGGGTCCAGGGTTTTCATGTGCACAGATAGTTCAATGCTATGGTAGATTCTCTGTCAAAGTCCACTCTCAGTTGCCCGGTTGGATGGTTGAGTTATAAAGAAATCATTGAAGATTCAGTTGTCGGCTCTTGATCCTTTTTCAGTTTTTGATCTCTCAACTTGAGAGTTTTTCATCTATACAAGAGGACTATGATATTTGTTTCTAGATTTAGAATATTTTGTTTATTTTGGATATCTATGTTATTTCTGACAATAACATATGTTATTTTGATATAGGATGTTTGGATAACAACATATTACTAGAGATACAGTATATATTGACAAAAGTAGTCATGTCTTATGACTTCTCAAGTCATCCTTTGTATTGTAAAGTTTATTTTGATTCTCAATGAATAGCAAACAAACTGTTATTTTCTTCCTTTGTATTGTAAAGTTTCTTTTGATTATCAATGAATAGCAAATAAACTATTGTTGTTTCCTTTTAAAAAAACAAAAATGATTCATATTAAATTCTTCTATTTGAAAGGCTTTGTACCTTAACCCAAATTCTCTATCTTTGGGGATGTAAAAGGTAGTGATTGTAACAAAATATAAATGCAATTTTTCATCTCTATGCAAAGAATTGCACTCCAATTAGATTGAAAGGTGAGGTTTTCACTTTCTGTCTTTTCCTTTCAACCATGTAGCTTGGCTCAAACGCAGAGTGTGTCGGCTTTATATAGATTCACACCAAGTAAGCCCCGTAAAATGTTTTTTATTTATATTGTTTTTTAGAAGATGTCTGGTGTCAGGATTTCAACAGGTATTGAAGATCTGTTCGATGAACAGGAGCTGCAAGAAGCCATCGAAGCATCTCTCCATGACCATGCCCTGCAACTTCTATTGGAGGATCCCTTCTGTTCATCTCCACTGCAGCCATTCCAGATTGAAGAGGCACAAATACCATCCCAGTTTGCATGCTCTTCTTCAAATTCACATGCAAGCTGTTCCACTGCTCCAGCTGAGGTGCATTATTCATTCTTTATAGCCATGGCTGAATGCAATGCTTTTCCTTTCTATTATTTTTTGGGAACTAAAGACAAGTTTGGGGATATTGTTTCTGTTTGTCTTTCCCGCAGGTTTACTCCCCTAGTAATGCGAGGAGGACTGGCAAGGAAGCGGTGGAGGAAAATGAAGATTCTCCTCTTATGAAACAACTATGTGGGATCTGTTTAGAAGACAAATACCCATCCGAAATTTTTGATGGCATGGTTTGCTCGCACAGGTTTTGTTCTACTTGCATAGCCCTGCATATCCGCAACAAACTGCAAGAAAAAATGGTGTCCATTGATTGCCCCGAGCCCAATTGCAGCGAGCATCTTACGCCTGAACAGTGTGTAGTGATCCTTCCCAAACAAACTTTTGAGGAGTGGAGTTTGGCATTGGTGGAAGCCGATATTCCCCTTTCTCAGAAGTTCTATTGCCCTTTTCAAGATTGCTCTGCAGTCTTATTGAAGGATATTGTGCCTGATGAATTAGGAAGCTCAAATGGGGCAGCTGCTGTTGTGATTAAAGAGTCAGAATGCCCTGAATGCCGAAGGTTATTCTGTGCTCAATGTGGTGTGCCATGGCATGCAGGTTTAGATTGTTCTGAATTCCAGACGTTGTCGGATTCTGAGAAAGAGAAATGTGATCTGATGCTCCTCAAGCTTGCCAAAGAGAGTGAGTGGCAACGGTGTGCAAGCTGCAAACATATTGTTGAAAGAATATCGGGATGCTGTCACATGCTCTGCAGGTCAGTAAATTGGTAAAATTCCTTCTTATTACATAAATATAATTGCCTTCAAGCAGGAATGTTGTGAATTATATTTGATAAATATAATTGTTTCAGATTGAAAAAAAAATGGTGGCTCTCATCCTAACTTAAGTCATTTGTTGTTGATAAATATAATAAGTTTCCATCGGAATAAGAGAAATTATTAGCCTGAGCTAACTAGGTTATGGTGCCTGCTGAAAACTCTTGATTAATAACAAGTATGATAAATTCACCGTCCTGTTGAAAACCCTTGATTAACAACAACAAGTATGATAAATTCACGTCTGGCTCTAGACTAATTAAGCTAGTCTGGCTCTAGACTAATTAAGCTAATCCTCCGGACTCACAACAAGTCAAAGTTTATGGTTTAAAGTCCAGGGATGTGGGTAGTGAGCATCTGCCTCCATTATTTCAGAATAAGTGAATAAATTAATTCCAGGCTCTGAAACTGTGGAAAACTCGCTGTCAATAAAAAAAAATACCAGCCATTTAAAAACCACGTATGTTAAAAAGAAAGGAAGCTTATTTTAGTAAAACTACCATTACAATTTGCTGTTCGTTACAGAAAAATGAAGGGGCATTGTTTATGTAACTAAAGCACAAAGAGAGCTGAAACATATTGTTATTGGTGTTGTTTCAGGTGTGGTTGCGAGTTTTGTTATAAATGTGGATCAAAGTGGAAGACATGTAATTGCTCTGGATAGAGAAATAAGATTTTTTTTGGAATTCGAGCTCAGCAAGATGCCAAGTTTTGAGAGTCATATTGGTTATACATATGGTTTACCAAATTCTACTGCAATTTCTCTTTTTTGGGGGCAAAGTAGCCCTGGTTTTCTTAGGAGAACAGTGGAAGAAATCTCTCCTTTGCAGGTTGCTGATCCTGAAAAATGTGCATTCACTTTAGAACATTAGCGGTAATGTTGTGTATGTTTGCAATTTGATGCTATACTATAACTTGATCATTACATAGTTAACAGCAGGTACGGTAGTTTTGAAGTAATAATTGAAATCATATTGTTTGCCAGTTTGGGTTGCAATTCGGGTATGTGTAATGGAGTTGTGCCAAAATAGTTTAATGTGGGAATAAGTATGTAATTAACGTTGTGAATAATGCTGAGGCAATTTACTTGGCAGGGATTGCCCATTTGTTTAGCATCATCTTGATCCCTTGGATATTGGTTACACATATGTTTTGGTCAAAATATTTTTGCATCATCTTTTAAAATGGATAAAACTTCTTATTTTAATTTTCAACCTATTGATGCTTATAGTCCAATCTATTGATACTCATACTCACAAGTGACAGGTTTAATATTTTTAATTTTGTTTTTTACACAGGAAATACATTCTTCAAAGTGCTTTGAACTTATTTGTTTACTTTGTTATCTTCATCTTTATTATGCATAGGGATTGTCTTCGTAGATGTGCAGTCTTATGCCATTATGCATTACACATTGCATAATTCATTTATCATGCATTGTGCATCCCATAATTTATTTATATTGCATAATGCATTTATCATGCATTACATTGTTGGGTTGTATATAATGGGTTGTTGTTTGGGTATGTATATGTAACATTGCAATTAGGGTATGTGTGGGTATGAGTAATTTGATGTAATTTTTTGAGGTGATCTATTTTGTAAGGGGGTATGGCATTATGAGTAATGATGTAACTCTTTGAGGTATCTACTTTGCAAGGGTTGCTTGTTTGTTTATCATCATCTTGACCATGTTGTAGATAGTGGGTACATCATATGTTTTAATCAAGATATTTTTGCATCTATTTTTAGAATGCATGGGATTTATTTTATTATTTTAATTTCCAATTTAAAAGCATTGATGCTTATAGCCTCATAAATGACAGGTTATATATTTTTAAATCTATCTTTTACATGGGCGAAGAATTCTTCAAAATGCTTTGAACCTAATTGCTTACTCTACTTACATTCATTGTATTAATTATTTTGACCCACACCAAATTTGCCACTGTCTTTACATTTACTGTGTATTTACATTTACTGTGCATAGAGATTTTCTTCATTAATGTGCATTGAATTGAAGTGGCTATTTTTTACCAATTAATTATTTTTTGGTCTTTTTTCAAAAAATATATTTGCAAACAAGTCATTAAAAAGTAGGCTATTTTTTTTTACATAAAATATTTTTAGATTATTAATATTCCTTAAATTTTACAAGTTTTAATTGAGTAAATTGTATGTTCTTTAATTGAGAATATATATATATATATATTTATATATTTCGAAACTAAATAATTGCCTAGAATATTGTATTTGGTATAATATTTGAATCCTTGAAAAATACTTTGATTGAAATGGATATAAAAAACCAAGCTTCAATTTATATTAAAATTATTTGAAGACATGGTATCAAGTTGAAGAGGAAAGTAGGACCTAGGAATAAATTAGGAAAATGCCTTTGCAAATTAGGCCCAAAATTCATACTAATCAAGACTTACCATAAAAGGAGGAAAACTAGGGTAATTGGTATATGCCTTTGTAACAAAATCCACATTGCATGTSGCTAGGATGAACATAAAAAATCTTCATGCTTGAGGAGAATGAGTATATTCATTGTCTTAGTATGTTGAATTTTCTACATTTTCTTGATCCAAGTAGGTTGATTTTCCTACATTTATTTGATGTCATTTCCCTACTTGCATCCAAGGTGGCATAGGGGAACTATAGTTTTGACTTGTGCTGAATACCCTTAGAAGAATAAGAAGTGTTAGAAAATAACATACCTGATTGTCCCACCAACTAGTAGGAAGGGGAAGGGGGAGGAGTTGTAATCGAATGATAATGAGGGATTCATATATATATATATATATTTCGAAACTAAATAATTGCCTAGAATATTGTATTTGGTATAATATTTGAATCCTTGAAAAATACTTTGATTGAAATGGATATAAAAAACCAAGCTTCAATTTATATTAAAATTATTTGAAGACATGGTATCAAGTTGAAGAGGAAAGTAGGACCTAGGAATAAATTAGGAAAATGCCTTTGCAAATTAGGCCCAAAATTCATACTAATCAAGACTTACCATAAAAGGAGGAAAACTAGGGTAATTGGTATATGCCTTTGTAACAAAATCCACATTGCATGTGGCTAGGATGAACATAAAAAAATTTCATGCTTGAGGAGAATGAGTATATTCATTGTCTTAGTATGTTGAATTTTCTACATTTTCTTGATCCAAGTAGGTTGATTTTCCTACATTTATTTGATGTCATTTTCCTACTTGCATCCAAGGTGGCATAGGGGAACTATAGTTTTGACTTGTGTTGAATACCCTTAGAAGAATCAGAGGTGTTAGAAAATAACATACCTGATTGTCCCACCAACTAGTAGGAAGGGGAAGGGGGAGGAGTTGTAATCGAATGATAATGAGGGATTTGTATGTTTATCAGGTCTTCAAAGAAGCTAAATTGGTCAACCTACTCATCTTTTCAAGATCATTTATAGTCATGTCAAGCTCCTCCCTCCTCTCTTTCTCCTCCTGAATTTTTTGTAGCTCCTTTTGTTGTCTTTTTCATGCCTTGCTAATTGTTTTTTGTGCTCTTTTCTTTCTTGTCCCTTTCTCTTTGAAGCATTTCCTACATTTGTTTTTTTGTGCATTGCAACAATCCATGCAACCATTTTTGTATTTGTAAGATCCTTCTTCTTTTGTTTCAATTCCAACTTTCATTTTTCTTTCGTTCTACCTCAACCAAGAATATGATATAATCATTTGAAGTAAGTACATGGGAAATCCTATTTAATCAAAGAAAATATTTGCATTATTTCCCTAATTTATTTATCACACTTTGCACTAGCATCCTTAGGAATTATCTAAGTAATGGACTGGTACTTGGCTAATTATGAGGATCATCTAAAAGCTTTGATTCTTCTTCATTGAATTCTTCATCACCTCCAACTCCATCATGTTCTTCCACACTTCCAACATCCACAAAATCATGTACATCTTTGTTTTTGTTCATATTTGTTAAGGATTTCTTCAATAGTGTTGGTAACAATATTTTTCTTTATATTTATGATGACTTCCGCTAACCACTCAAGTTGGGCTACTTGACTTGGAAATGTTGATTACTCATTGATGCTTCACATTGCTTGACAAGCTTCAATCATATTCAATTTGATAGTGTCGTTTTGATTCAATTCTACACATTTGTATGTGGTTCGAGTGATGCAAGTACTTCGATATTCTCTTGAACTGCTTCATCATCTAATTAAGTAGCAATAACAGCATCATCAGTCCTTCAGAAAGGCTCAACATGTTCACTACAACATTTTCATCTTCCTCATTGTGTATATCAAAAGCTTGGTTGCAAGCCATATAATTGGTAATAGCATTATAATTTAGTGGCTAGATTCTAGTTTACCTAAATCCAACCTTGATTTTGGAGGGTGTAAGAGTCCTTTGAAAACATATACTAGCAAGTTTTGTTAATTCAAACCTTTTTAGCTCTATCCTTGGGTTCTTTTTCATCCATGATGCTCTCTCAGACCTAAAGTAATTCTTAAAAGGTCCAAACACACTCACATATAGGGTGTGCAACCTATGAGTAGTGTGTGAAGGAAACATCAACAAGTCTGTGCCTATCATGTTTGCCTCCATGGTTTGTAAATCTATGTGGTTTCCATGGCCATAAAAATCAACAAGTGTTGCTAGTAGATGAGACACCACTAGGTACATAAGCAACAAAATGATAAATCCAAATCATAAACAATTTTGTAGTCATCCATGCATTGGGATATGCAACCATGCATGCTCCTCACTCACATTTTTTTATATATATCTTTAGATTTTTCTTTCTCTTGAACAAATAGAACCCAAGGATTGATAGACCAATTGCATTTACACAATAAAGAATACACTTATCTACTTTATTCTCTTAGGCATCAATTTTGACACATTCATGCTCCCTCTCTTGGAAATTGCCTACACACTAAAATTCCTTCCAACTTGTAAACCAATCTCATCACAATTCCATATATGTTTTGGACTATATGAATGTTTCTCATGTGTCTTGGACAAATTATCATAAACTTGGTTAGAAGTGTATGGCATGAATTCAAAGCTCTGTCTCTATCTAGGCCCTCTATTGTTCGTAATACAAGCTCTAGATTCCTTTTCTTGAATCTTTCCCACCATGATTTCCTGGGAAATCAATCTTTGAATGGATTTGCCCATTAATGACAAATTTGAGAGACATTGGCCTTTAGTTGTATTGACTCTATCCCAAGGATCATTTAAGCTATCTACTTACTCCAGAAAACTTTTTCTTCCTCCTCTTTGTTACGCATTATTTTGGTCATCTTGATGATGATGTTGTAGGCATGTGGTCAGGCCCTCATGACCATCTTTTGCTTGAGAAGAGTGACCTTTTTTCTCCTCTGCAAACCTATTTTTTGAAAGGACACCACAGGCTACCCATATAGTACAGTGCAGAAATCAATGATTTCCGTAGGCTACTATACAAGTAGGGTGCGGCAGCATTTGAAAGCCAAAAGAGGAAAGGGGTTCAAGAAGTTTCTAAAAGAGGAATCTTCTGGAATGTGAGGTGGCGTCCATATGGTTACGATCCTACTGACTTCTCTGATCTGGTGGGATCATCCTCATCTCTTTAACCACTTCATCTTCTCCTATATAATAATGGGCTTCTCATGGAAAAGGTTAAGCATAATTAAGCAAAGTTGAGCAAAGGATTGTTGGAAGAATAGGTTGGAGATTGTGTGAAGAATACTATTTCAATTGATGCTCAAGTTCTACATTCATCAATCAATCTTTTGAAGATCATCTTCATGCAAGCTCTGGAACAAGTATATGTGTGTGTTGGGACAAAGGACCACTAAAAGGGAACTTGCGACATCAAGGCATTTCGGTTGTATCTTCCACTTTTATTCAATCTAATACAGTGGCATGTTTCTTTCCCATAAAATCATTCTCATTTTATTACATGACTCCTTGATCACATGTTTAAGTTTTCATTGAATCTATCATAGTTTCTTTCACTTTGGTTGGTTTGTGGCATTGCAGATCTGGTTTCACAAGAGCACCAGAGCGAAGCAGGAACAACAAAGATATAAGGAAGCAATCTCAAAGGTAAGTCATCAATTCCTTCTTTGCTAGTTAGATCAATGATTGTAACTTAGGGAAAGCGTCATGTCTTGTCCTATTGTTCTAGATCTAGGTGGATCTAGGGAGATTAGTTCATGTCCGCATCTACAGATTTATCCAATAACACTCTTGTTAAATTAACGTTATAATCAAGATTTTGTATTTGTATGTTTGAGACCATTTAGCCAATAGTGATGTTGGTGAAATTATATAGTTTCTCACAGTTTCTCTTATTGAGCATCCATTATCGATTTCCTTCATCATATCCTCTTGTTCAACCTTTGATAATCTGATCTTCTTGCTTGAACTTGCACTTTTCTTTACAATTTTGATGGTAGAGAAACATCTTCAACCTCTACCTCATTATTTTATTCAACATCTACATGTATACTATCTTCCACTTCAACCCAGTTTAGCTTCACATCTGAGGTAGATTTGTAAGGTACCAGATGTAATATAATATGTAGAAACATGAATATTCATCATATATCAATGGAACAACAAAATATGAGAAGAGAAACACCATAAATAATACCTTTATTCAAAGAAAGCAATGTTCACTTGCTTGTTCGAGGGGGAAACCTCCACCAAAACAGAGCTCTATTACAATAATTCTCAAGACAATCTTTCTCATGCCTCCTACTCTTATTTATACTAATTCTATCTTCTAAAGAACATTCTAGATGAAGATCGTTTTGGAAGCGGAAGCTTTTATTAAGTCTTCTTACATAAACTTGTTCTCATTTATTAAATAGGCCTTACTAACTAATGTCGGCCTTTATTACATGGAAAATATATTTAGGCCTTATTAACTAATGTCAACCTTTATTACATGGAAAATATATTATTCTATCTATGTGGTTAGGTCCCTAACATTCCCTCCCCCTTAAAAAAGATCATTTTCCTCAAGGCTTAAGATGAGGAAATTGTCGTAGAATGATAGTTGATTCCCAGGTGGCATCTTCTGGTGGAGTATCCTTCCAGTGACCCAAAACTTCCTTGATGGTGCGTTGATAGAGACGACACTCTCTTTGGTCCAATACGTCTTGTGGCTACAACCAAATGGAACCTTCTTCATCCAACTCTGGTAGATTGGTTTCGGTGTGGCATTTAGTGCCAACCACTTTCTTCAAGCAAGAGACATGAAAAACAGGATGTAGCTTGGAGTGTCTGGGAAAATATAATTGATAGGCCACTGGACCCACGCGTTTGATAATAGTATAAGGACCATAATATTTTGTTGTGATTTTCTGACACTATTGGGCTTTGAGTGAAGTCTATTTTTATGGTTGGAGGAGGAGAAACACCTGATCCCCTTCAAAAAATTGATGTTCATAATGACCCTGATCTTCCTACTGTTTCATGAGATTTTGAACCATTACCAAATTGTCTTTGAGAGTACGAAGAATGTTCATGTGGACAGTAAGATTGCAGTTAACTTCTTGAACTTTGAAGACACCAGACATGTACGGGAGAACTGATGGTGGCTTTTGTCCGTAGACTGCTTCAAAAGGAGTCATGTGAGTGGTAGTATGATAAGAGGTGTTGTACCACCATTTAGCGAGGGTAAACACTAAACCCATTGATGTTGTCTGTCAGACACAAAACACCTCAAATATGTTTCCAAAAACTTGTTGATCGCTTCCATTTGGCCATCAGTCTAGGGATGATAAGTTGTATTGAGATGCAATTGAGTTCCTTGGAGCATGAATAGTTCTTGCCAAAAATTGCTGGTAAAAGTGGGATCACGGTTAGAAATAATAGAATGAGGCATTCCATGGACTTTGAAGATATTATCCTTAAAATTAGAGCCACCGTGGATGTTGTGAATGGGTGTTGAAGAGCACATAAATGAGCATATTTGGAAAGACGATCCACTACCACCATGATGACCGACTTATTGCTTGATTTGGGTAAGCCAACAATGAAATCCATGGAAATATCCATCCAAATAGTAGGTGGAAGTGGAAGGGGTTGGAGTGTACCAAGAAGTTTGTTTGTGTCCCTTATTGCATTGACATGTATCACATTCGACCACAAAGGTGTGGATGTCCTATTTCATATCGTCCCAGAAGAAAGATCGTTTTACCCTTTCATATGTTTTGGTAAAACCTGAATGGCTATTGTAGGTGAAGAGTGAAACTCAGAGAGAACCTTGGGTTTAAGGGATGATTGTTTGCTTAAATAGAAGTGACCTTTTTGGCGAAACTCTTCATTGTGCCAAGAGTACCCTAAAGAAACTTGAGGATCATGTTGAAGTTTTTGGATTAGGTTGGAAATTTTGGGGTCTTGAAACCATTCCTAGCGAACAACTTTAATCCACTCTGCTACAATGAATGAGAGGAAAAGAGGGACCCTTAGTCTTCATATTTCCGAGAAAGATCATCAGCTGCCACATTTTCTTTTCCCTTCTTGTAAAAAATATCATAATCTTATCCAAATAGCTTGGTCACCCATTTTTGTTGCTCCAGGGATGAAATTGGTTGTTCCAGGAAGTACTTGAGGCTTTGATGATCTGTTTTAATTTGGAAGTGTTGTCCCAATAGATAAGGACGCCAGAGATCCACTGCCTACAAAATAACTAACATTTCCTTTTCATAAATTGATTGGCCTAGATGTCGGTTTGATAATTGTTTGCTAGTGAAAGCCAAAGTTCGTCCATATTGCATGAGGACTACCCTGATTCCTATTCCGGATGCATCACATTCCAAAACAAAGGTCTTGGTGAAGTCAGGTAGGGCTAGTACATGAGTAGTGCCCATAGCTTCTTTCAAGGCTTGAAAGAATTGGTCAGCGGCTGGAGTCCAATTGAAAGCATTCTTTTTAAGGAGAGTTGTGAGAGGAGCCACAAAAATTCCATAATTCTAAACAAACTTGTGATAATAGCTCGTTAAACCCAGGAAACCACACAGACTTTTAATATTTTTAGGGTGAGGCCAATTCTACATAGATTCAATTTTCTTGGGATCCACCCTTACACCATCCTTGCCAACAATATGACCTAGGTACGGAACTTTAGAGGCGCCAAACACACATTTAGATTGTTTTAGGAAAATTTGATGCTTGGAGAGGAGATGGAGAATTTGATCTACATGGGTGAGATGGGATGGCCATGTTTTTCTATAGATGAGAATATCATCAAAGAAAACTAACACAAAGTGACGGAGGAAAGGATGAAAGACATGATTCATGAGGCTTTAAATAGTGGAGGGAGAATTACAGAGACCGAAGGGCATGACCAAGAACTCATAGTGGCCCTCATGAGTGCAAAATGCAGTCTTGGGGATGTATTCCTCTTTCATACGTATTTGGTGGTAGCATGAACATAGTTCAAGTTTGGTAAAGTATTGATCCCCACTGAGTTCATCCAGAAGGTCATCTATGATAGGAATGGGAGATTTGTCCTTGATGGTAAGTTTGTTAAGGGCACAAAAATCGGGACACTTGCGCCAGGTTCATTCCTTCTCGAGGACCATGACAACAGGGGAAAAATAGTGGCTGGTACTGGGACAGATAACACCCGCTTCTAACAATTACTGGACAATTTTATAAATTTCATTTTTTTGAGAAAGGGGATTACGATAAGGGTGAACATTGGGAGGAAGTCTACCCAGGATTAAAGGAATGGAGTGGTCATGGCCTCTGCAGGAGGGGGGAAAGCCCTGGGGATTTTGGAAAACAATGGGATGGAAAAAAGGATTGCTTGATGGTTGGGGTGTACCGCCCGTGTCTCAATTTCTTGAATGGAATGTAGTTGGGAAATGGTGCCAAAACGACCTTTTTTAGTAACTTTTCCATGCAACGGGAACTAATGATCTCCGGAGGCCCTGTTTGTAATGACTTTGAATTTATACTATTGTCCTTCTTGTTGGAATTGCATGGTTAATTCCTTAAAATCCATGGTGATGGGGCCAAGAGTGTGTAACCATTCAGAACCAAGCACAATGTCAAAACCACCCATGTCAATATCAAACATGTGACATTTTAGGTTATATTGACCAATTTGTAGGCGCACATTTTCACAACAACCCTCACATTTCATGGAACCGCCATTGACAATCATGATTTGAAAATTGTTGACAACACAAATATAACAATTGAATTCTTGATCAAGGTGATGATGAATGCAATTATGAGTGATGCCACTGAAAAACTAGGATGATGAATCTCCCGATCTTAATGTAACCAATCAATTTGAGGGTTTGGGGAGAAGAAAAAACAATGAGAGCATTCAGTGAAATCAATGGTTCAAATTTAGGAGGATTAGAGGGCATCGTAGGATCATCTGTTTTGGGTAGATATGCTTCATGTGAAACCTCAACCTCTTCATTAGAAACATCCTTTGAAATGGCCATAAAAAAATTATGTTCTTTACACTTGTGCCCCGGAAAGTATTTATCATCACAATTGTAGCAAAGACCCTTGAGTTGGTGTTCAACCATTTATTCCCTTGTTGATTTTTGGACCTTGAGAGGAGGGGCCTTAGGAGCAGGGGTGGTGGTTTTTGGGTGGGGAACAAAAGTGGGTTTTTTGCTCCTGGCCAAGATGATCTATTGTGCCTCCTTGGCATGCTTAGTTGCTTCCAACCAAGTTTGGGGCGAGCCATAATGACTTGGGCTCGAATTTCATCCTTGAGGCCACTGATAAAGCATTCTCGGAAGAAAGCATCTGCCATGCCCTCTATGCGGAAAGCCAAGTTCATAAAGGGAACAATAAATTCTTTCACTATTCTAGATTGTTTCAACTTAGTCATATGTTATAAATGGTGGGTGTCTATGTCAAAGCGTTCATACAACTCTGCAACAAACTGTGACCAAGCAACATACCCTTGGCATGCATTTCAATGCCATTTACACCATTTCCATCGTTCCAGATCCAAATAGATAATTCCATAACGAAGCTTGGTTAACTCGTCAGTGATACCATGCAGGGAGAAATAGTGTTCCATCTGAGTAACCCAGGCTTGTGGATCTGAGCCATCAAATTTGTTTACCTCGACTCTAGGAAGATGGGGGTCACAAGGTAGGGATTTGGAATGAGAGTGTAGGGTTGGTTGGAGTCAACACCTTTAGTATAGAGATGTGGGTCAGAGGAGGAAGGACCCTAGAATTTGTTCATGAATTGGTGTAGAGAAAAATGGACTTCAACAATTTGGCTATCGAGATATTCTTATATAAGGTCCATTTTTTCATGAATGGTCGGAATGTCCTTATTTACTTGGCCCTGAAGGGAAGTAAGGTCAATACTTAGTTTCTGATTGATTTCTTCTTAGTGGGTGGGAGCCATGAGGATATGAGGGGTGGGTCCATGGAAAAAAAAAACAGACAAGTGATATATACCACTATGATTAGGGTAGCGAGAGGAGACCAGTGGGTTAAGTGGGGAATAAGGGTGTTGAAAAGGTATGGGTCTATGGGGTGAAAAAAAGGGGTAAAAAGGAATAGGTTGGAAATTTTGGATAGGCATCACAATGATCAGTATGAAAAGAGGAATACAATGGGATAGGTCTCAAATAAGGGTATAGGCAGGCCCCAAACTTTTTTTTTTTTTTTCATTTTTTTTTTACACCTGCGAAGTTATGCTCCAATCTGAATAATATTGCAGTGTCGAAATGCCCAAATTATTAACATGAAAAAATGTGTAGTAATTTCACAACCAGAATGCAAGAGGCAAGGTTGCATGCCAATAGATCTTGTATGCTCCTTTTTTGTTATGTTTCCATCCCAAGGGTTAGGATTTTCAAGGTTCCTATAGACAAGGGTTTTCCCTGTGCTATAGCTCCCTGATATATGTGCGAGGTCGAAAAGTAGTACTTGGCCCAATTTCTCAGGGCACCAACTAAGGAGGCTAGACCATACCCTTATTCGTACTACTTGATTTCCCAAGTACTAGAGAGTATACTCTTGAGTGTTGTTCTCGGTGGCACTATAGCAGTCAGGCAACCGATTGGTTGATCTATAGTGGATTTTAGGATACCTAGGTCAGTCTATATACAGGTGTTTTCTAATGTGCTACCACTCGAAGGGGTACCAAAAGGGGTTACAAGGATGTCCAACAATGTGAGCTTAAACACCTCTTGTATTTCCTACGTGTATTATTCCCTGACAGTGGATTTATGCATTGAACGACAAATCACAGTACTTTAAAGACATCATAACACATCTCTACCTTGATAAAAATTTAACACACAATTCATGCCAAGGAAAGTTCTTTGATACCACTTGTAAGGTACCAGATGTTATATAATATGTAGAAACATGAATATTCAATAGATATCAATGGAACAACAAAATATGAGAAGAGCAACACCAAAAATTAAACCTTTATTCAAAGAAAGCAATGTTCACTTGCCTCTTTGAGGGGGCAACATCCAGCAGAGCAGAGCTCTATTACAATAATTCTCAAGAAAATCTTTCGCATGCCTCCTACTCTTATTTATACTAATTCTATCTTCTAAAGAACATTCTAGAGGAAGATATTTCTAGAAAAGAAAGCTTCTATTAGGTCTACATTGACTTGTTCACATTTATTAAATAGGCCTTATTAACTAATGTCAACCTTTATTACATGGAAAATATAGTTAGGTATTATTAACTAATGTTGACCTTTATTACATGGAAAAAATATTATTCTATCTAGATGAGGGGTTAGGTCCCTAACAAGAGTTTTGTAGTTGGGCACCACTTGTCACTGGCCATCTTTCCCTCATTAAATGAGTAGTAGAATTCCATCTTTCCATGACTATAGAACCCTTTAAACACAAAAATAATGTAGAATAATATAGGTTGATATAATGTAGAACAATAGGTAAATAGAAACTATTGGGAAAGGAAAATAACCGTAGAGGAGAATAGAGGATCTGAAAGTAGTGGTGGTGTCTAAAGACATTGTTGCACTAAATAAAAAATGATCTGCATGATCCAATGAGTGATAGACTGATTCGAGGAACCATCTATAAATAGGTTCAGTTATGGACCAAACCAAACAACCATTGATTGTGTTCGTTGTACCTGTCCATAAAATGTGGATCTGGAATCCAAAGTGGACACTATCAACACATTAGTTTAATTGGTGGTCGAACCCAAGACTTGATCAACTCCCTTTATCTGACAAGGTGAGGTTTACCAAGGAACCCAATGTTCCAACACCCCCTCATAAACTTAGTTGGAGGAAAACAAATTACATAGCACACAACTTCCCCCCTTTAATTTGCTTTAACTGCAAAAGCTGATCAAACACGATACAACAACACTCATGAAGAATTATGAACATTGTAACCATTAACATTGATCAATGCAAAAAGGAAAACATCTAATGATAAACTAGTTGCAAAAATGTTATCCAAAATGCAATACGAGTTGATTAGTCAACTAGACAACAAGACAACATGGGCCATTCAATCATGTGACTAGATAAGAAATACACTGAGATAACCAGTATTTGTCAATCCAACAATCTTTGTTAATGCAACAATCTTTGTCAACACAATAGTGTCTATTAATGAAAACAATCTCTATATCCAATGGTCTCTATATCAGGTACAAGAAGCAGTGGTACTCCCCCCTGTAAACACAATTGAGGTGATCTATAAGTATCAATAATAGTTAAGTTGAAAACACTAGTTGATGAACAACACAGTCGAAATCGAGTCATTAGGGTAAAATCCAGTAGACTATCATCTCTATTCAAACCTTAGTCGATCAATATCCTAGTCAAAAATCCAATTGAATGGCATGTCAAGTCGATCCTCGATCGACCACTGTTGTAGGAAAATCTCCCTGCGGACAGGTAGATCTCCTCTTGAGAGTTAGACTCTTAACTCTTAAGACATAAGATGATTATCATGGACACTGACTTCCTTTTAGATCTAGATAAACTAATGTGTGAGGAGGAAGGAGAAAAGAAGTAACTTTTTACCAGTGCTTGTCCTTGCACAGTCCGAGTTGAGCTCCAATCTTAAACTCCTCGATAATCCCTGTAGACAAACAAAAGTACAAACAACTTCCTACTCTACTGAGATTAGCTCGAAATAGATCTATCTATTAGAGATAAAATCATGTGAGATCAAACACAGAATTGAAAGAAATAGGCCAAGCATATTATATTAATTAGAACAACAATGAAGAAAAATTACAACCATAAATGTGAGTGCAACAGCTTCATCAAGTTCCCCTTGTCCAAACCCTTGCTTAAACAGTCCACACACAGAATGTTGATGCTCCAAATGACATACCACTCATGAGATCATAAGTTTGATATAATTCTCAATCTCCATTCCCCCTCCTCCATGGAAACCCCTCATTATATAGGATTTGGAGGTTTAACCACCATGGAGAAGATCTCTCATCAGATCCACTAAGAAAGGGATCTCTAAGATATTT
>ML782255.1:275051-310940 GCA_009831015.1 Picea engelmannii
GAAACCAAATGTGAGGTGGATCCTCACACTTAATTACTTTCTTTTTCATGAATATTAATAATAATTCATGTGCACTTGATTCTCTCACTTAATCAATTTCTTTTCCATGAATATTAATAATAATTCATGTGTACTTAGTATTTCTTTGCCTCCATGTAATATGTCCCTCCTCCACATTGACTAGGGATTGTGACATAGGTTATTCCATGGTGTTAAGGTGTATGTGACACTTATATGACACTTTACGACACTTAGGGCGAGGTACCTAGGTGTGCAAATTTCATGTGTAACAACCACTTCCAAGGAAATCATCAGTAAGTAAGAGGAATGATACATGACTATACAACTGATGATACACAACAATATGAAGTCTTCAAACATTTGGTCACATTATTCCATGACCATCCATCAATCCAACCACAATCTATCCCAGTATTCGACACTGGTCCACAGTTCTGTCTTTCACATTTTTTTTGCAAAATTGCCATGTTGTCGATGTGTATGGCGAGGATAACGATAGGGGACATATTTTTGTGTTGGTTGATCAAATATGTAGGCTCAGGGTTTGGTTCACTTATAGGAGTACAACAACCCAACATATCAACAACAATGTCATCCACAACAACATTCTCAATTTTTGTCATGTGAGGAACATGCAAATCATCAATCTGTTCAACACAATCAACAGTAGGTTTCCTTTCTAGAAAACTAGTTTGAACTCAACCCACAACAAATAAAACTTCCCTGGTTGCATCAAGGTCAGGGGTAGGCATGGAGGAAACAATAACGTCATATCCAAGGCCTATTCTTGGTGACTTCATAATAGGTGTAATAGAAACAACAATACCCTGTCCATTTTTCCCAAGTCCTCCTCCGATATCCCATCTTTCTCAATAGTCGAGACCCAATACCTGTAGTGTGTTTTTCAAAACTGGGAGAAACAACACAATCATTAGTCTTCTTACAAATAATTGGACTGCAATCAAAAGTATCAAGGGGGAAGAAAGAATTGGTGATCCTGGAAACTCAACAACAACATTCTTCTTCTTAGCATTTTGTAGTCGACGAACTTCATCTTCAAGGTTCTGTTTGCAGTCTTGTAATCCCTAAATAATATCATTTTTCTCAATCAGCTGTAGAAACAAGGCACGGTAATCTTCTTTTAAATCTTGATATTCATCAAATAGGCGGTTTTCATCTACTTGAAGAAGAGCAACTTCTTACGAAGCTCATCGATAGAGGCTTGTAAGTGAGAAACTTCACCAGTCAATTGGACATTAGTTTCCATTAGCTCGTAGACTTCCATGCCCAAGGTAGTATTTTCTGTACAAGGAAGAGTTTTCACTGCCTCCTCTAGATATTCAAGAAGGTCAGCGTTGTTGTGAAATTCATCCACAAGATCTTGGAAACAAAATTTCATGTTATTCCCCAAGACAATAATTCTCTTGGATTTCTCGTCCATAACATTCTGGAACATGCTATCTTCAATCTTCAACTGATTATGCAGTCTAGCATTCTCTTTCCGCAACAAGGAAATGACAGACTTTAAGGTGATGACTTCTTGACCAAGCTGATCAACAAATTTCTGCTCATGGGTGGCTGCAATCTTTTACCCATCGTAATAAATTGTTCACATTGCAACAAGTCAGCAATTGAACTTAAAGAGGAATGTTTTGGAATAGTAAGATTGGATAGTAGAACAATATCGACAGCCTTCAATATATGTAAGTCGATGGCCTCATCCATTAGTTGATTCTCAATTAAATCAAGAATTAGCAATTTCAAATGTATAGTTCACAACAACTTTTCAAGAAGGCAAATCGATGGTCTTTTTTTTTAAGCTACCATCAATGCTCATATATACCTAGAAGAGCAAGTCGACCATATGAGTGATTCGACCTCAATCAAAACTTTAAAAAAAATTGCAATCATAGAATGCACAATCCACTATTTCTAGGGCCTTCGTTGTCAAATAGTGCATGCTACCTTTCAATCAATGGAGCTAGAGGAGCGTCTTAACTGCAAATCTTAAGAAAATTATCAAATTGAGGAACAAAGACACAAACATTATTTCCACATTTGGATATCACATTTTCCAAGCCAATACAATCGATGCCTAATTTTGAACATTCAACCTCTTATGCCTAAGGTAGAATTATGTTTCTCAGTCGCTGGATTGTTGGTTTGTCGGATCCTACTCCATCAAACCAAGAGATAGGTCGGTAATTAGAATTCAAGGGTTTGATCAAGTGTAGCTCCAACCAAGTCGAAGAAGGGTAGGGAATCTACGCAGGCAGGAAAAAAGGAGTCCATGCACATGAACCCGTCGATTATCTTGCGCACGGAGCCACAAAACAAAATCTGGTCAAGCCACTTCTTGGCTTAGAAACTTAGTTCGTGCGTCCAGTCAGATCACCAATCCATTGAAACTTCCTCTACTCAGTAGAAAGTAGGAGGTTGGGCGTATCTCTAGTCATCGGTGAGTAGGAAACCCAGAAGTGAGGGTTACATCTTGGTTGAGTCAGGTGAGAGGGCTCTGTCCAGTCGACGAGAAAGAAAGATAAGAAATTGCATCTCACAAACTTGGTTTGCAGGTCGAGCAAAAAAACTCTAGTCGAGTCAACAAATCTAAAGTTGACTTCTTGATTTTAGTCAGGTCGAGGAGAGGCACATTCAATTGCAAATCAAGATACACATAATAAAAAACTGTTTTTCATTACGTATAATCACAATATAAATACAATTACAAGTAGCTTAAGATAGATAGCTATCTTAAGTGCACAATCTAGATAGTTGAGATAATATCTCAACTCTCCTTAACAAACTCAACCCAAATACTAATCATGGCATTTAACCACTATTCTTCAACACTCCCCCTTAATGCAGAAATGTGATTTTTTGTTTTTACAATATAGAAACGACATACAATTCATATATGTCATCTTTGTCCGAGTGGTCTTCATTAGCAACTCTACCCACTCTGCAATCACTCGGTTTTGCTCTTTTCTTCTCCACACTTTCGAGCTACCTCTTGATCCATTTAAAGTATAACCGCTTCAAACCATCATTGACATATTCGCAGAATTGACGCTTCTTGACCACCACAAAATATAGCCTCGTCACTGAATTATCCTATGGATACACTACCATCTGTGAAATTCCCCCTAAGAGAAAATTTCTACAGTTATATAGGACAGTGATCTGATTACTGAACATTTTCAACAGTCAATCATACAATTGACCTTCTTTAAACACATCTACAACAATATACACAAAGATAACTTGTAGCTGACAATCTTGAAGCACCTAAGTACAACAAGTCCCACCGACATCTGACATAATGTAGACATAATCAAATTAATGATTTGTTCCTTCGGCATCGAAGAACGTCAAGAACCACCAATTTAAATCACGCTACTCTGTTGTATATAATTGGTTCTTCATAATACAATTTTACACCAACAATACTTACATTAAAAAAATATCTGCACACTCAATAGAAAGTAGAAAATGACTCTAGCACTCCACAAGTTCGCTTCAGGACTGTAATGATTAAGCAACACATTTCCATTTATTTCCTATCAAGAGAAAACGTCCTGGAATTGACCACATATGATGGCAAGAAAACAGATAGAATTTGAATATCACAAGCACCATCTCCTCGTCTTAGACATTAACAAAATATGCAAAATCCTCATAGCCTTAGGCACGTTGCATGATTAGATTGAATTCCCCGGGAACAAAGTAAATGTCTCTGATGCCAACCTCAATGAGTCTTCTCTCTTGGACAACGACGATGGTTGTTGCATTCTTCAAGGAAATGGTGATGAAAAAGATCCTGTGCAGCGACTTCTCTCAACGCCAAGGCACAAAAGAAACAAAACACACAAAACTCAACACACCAGAAATCACTCTTATCTCCTACATATTTACAGAGAATCAACAACACAACTCTCACATCTACCTGGGCACTCCCGTGAGGGATTAAGCCCAGCCAGGCTCTGATACCAAATTGCAAATCAAGATACACACAATAAACAATTGTTTTTCATTACGTATAATCATAATATAAATACAATTACAAGTAGCTTAAGATAGATAGCTATCTTAAGTACACAATCTAGATAGTTGAGATAATATCTCAACTCTCTGTAACAAACTCAACCCAATTACTAATCATGGCATTTAGCCATTATTCTCCAACACATTCAATCCAAGTCGACCCAGCTAATCTCAAGTCAAGAAGAAGAAAAATGTTTGATCGACTCTCGATCGAGCCACTAGTCAGCTGACTACCCAAAAAGGAACCACAATCGACTAGATTATAGGAAACTCGAGGTGATTAATTAAAATTTTCAACAAGATAAACATTAATGTCGTCAAGTCTCAATTTCATCGGGCAAGGAAACCATCGACGAAGACTCGGTCTAGAGCGATCCCTCTACAACAAATCAATGGGTAATAACAAAAGTATAATGTTGACGTGATCCATCATGCTTGATCCTATAACCAGTTAGAAGGCATAACTTCTTCAAAGCATACATAAACCCCAGAATCTCGTGAACAAATTAGAGCCTCAACGTCAAACTAGGGCACACGATGAATCCAATGAATCAAAATTTGCAATTCACCATACCCTCATCAGAACTGATTCTACAAAACTCTAGATCACGAACCTCAACAAAGATCAGACCATAAGGGATTCATCGTTGTCTCAACCTTATTCTCGTCCTTTGTGAACCTGAGATCACAAACCCAATATCTTTGATACCATGTTGGGACATGCAAATAACTACAAAGGAGAACAGAGGATCCAAAAGCACTGGTGTTTAAAAACACCATTGCACTGAAGCATAAATGATCAACTACAGAGGAGAACAGAGGATCCAAAAGCAATGGTGTCTAAAAACACCATTGCACTGAAGCATAAATGATCTGTATGATCTGATGAGTGATAGACCAATCCGAGAGACCATCTATAAATAGGTTTGGTTAGGGATCAAACCAAACAACCACAAATCTCATCAGTTGCACCTGTCCATAAAGTGTGGATCTAGAATCCAAAGTGGACACGGTCAATGCATTGGTTTAATCGACCATCAAACCCAAGACTTGGTCAACTCCCTTAATCTTATAAGGTGAGGCTTACCAAGGAACCCCATGTCCCAACATAAACATATGTGACAACAAACGAAAAACTTGAAAAGAACATAGTTTATGACCAAGTGTTAATACATGGACTGAAGATACTCTATGAGGGAGTGTTGAGAGTGAGCTACTGACTAGTTTGGAATTGTATAATTGGAATGCCCTAGTTTTTACCTTATTCCCATATGACCAGAGGACCTAATTCTAATCACTTCTGCTATTATATTTTTTGTGAGAATTGATTTTTGGGACATCAGATATAACATGATGGTGTTGGTTTTCATGACACACTTATGTATATAGAGAGATGGTAGTTGTAACACACTATTTTTCCTTCGGCTAGGAAATGTGATATAATTTTGGTGGGAGTAGGCTTGGGGTGTTTAGCCTTTCCGATTGAGGGGTTTGGTTGGATGGACATTTTTTTGTCCTCTAAAAATTTCTCACCAATTACTTTGTGGTGGAAATTAAGTAAATAGCTAAATTTTGGTGTGATTGAATGACGGTAGTAAATCTCTAAATTTCTCGAATTGAAACTTTTAATGCATGATTGGAGAATTTTGGTTATGTAAGATTCGATCTGTTTTTTTCTCATTTTAATATACAATTCTATTGAAATGGATTTTAGGTTCTAATTAACAATTTGAGGTAAATGAAATGTTTAACAAGTTTCCTACTCTATTGAGAGTATTGTACAAGGCTAAACTAAAGAACATTGTTACCCCAAGGAGGGATCATTACAATAATTTAGAAATGATGCTTCCAGGGATGATATATACTAATTTATAGTATGCCACTCTAAGTTTTGATAGGTGAATGGTCATTATCATGTTTTAGATACTTGAATTCTTGAATATGTGTTTAGGATTGATTTGATTATGATATAATGGTTGGGACAATCCATGGGGGCTTCACCTTATTTCCCAATATCTTATCACATCCATTCATAAAGGGAGTTTTTAAATTATGAAAAATAGAGTCAATATATTGTAGGTATTGGGGGGTTTTATAGGTATTGTGGGCTATAAAAATGTGTATTTGGTAAAAATAAGGGATATCTAGGAAAAATAGGGTTTTTGTATTGGAAAAATGTACTGGGAGGGTGTTAAACAAAAGGATTTAGGGAGGTATTTATCAAATTCTAGTGAAGTTAGGGGTATTCTTTAAGGAGTAGGCTAACTCGGGAGCAATCTTCCCTCCCCTGTCGGAATTTAAATTTCTGGCCAATCCAGAACTTTGGTGGATATTCTGAGCATCTGGGTTGGTTTAAAATGGGGCAAAATCTCTAGGATAAAGTTTTTGAAAAACATGGAACTTTGTCTTGTAAAACTCAGGCTACCCCTGAAAATCTAACCAGATTTCAACCAATTTTTACCAGAAAAGCGGGTTTGTTTGCTCCCGAATTAGCCTACTCCTATTCTTTAATATCCCGTGAATGAATGCTCTATGTTACATGTTCAATGAATGAAGACCTTGTAGGACAATCTCGTGACTAATCCTTGTGCTTCTAAAGTGTTTAATAGCCTCAAAAAATTAATTTAACGGAATTAATGAGTTATGATCATTGATTGTATTATAAATTACATATTTAATGCTAGATTATTAATCACACTAAAAAAAATAAGACTAATCATAAATGTTTGATTTAATTCGCATGTGGAAATTAACTTTAGAATATATCTAAGTTTGATTTAGGCATATTGAACAATGTTGAAATAAACTTATTACAGTGTATGTTTTTAAAGATTTAAAGTGAATTTATATTTAATGCTAGATTATTAATCACACTAAAAAAAAATGAGACTAATCATAAATGTTTGATTTAATTTGCATGTGGAAATTAACTTTAGAATATATCTAAGTTTGATTTAGGCATATTGAACAATGTTGAAATAAACTTAGTACAGTGTATGTTTTTAAAGATTTAAAGCGAATTTATATTATAACATTAGATATTGTGCCTTAACACGATGTTTTGTATGGCAGACTTATAAACCATATACTTTGACGGGGTAAAAATCCTTTTTGATAACTTGAATTATTTTGATTAATTTATATATTTTAATATATCTTTTATTTTTTCTCTTAATATGTAGTATTGATGTATATTAAATTATATTCTTATTATTAATCCATGTGAAACTATTGACCTCCCCTCCTAATTTCTTCCAAATAAAAACATTAATAAAACTTTACTTCCTTTGTTTATCATCATTAAAACACTCTCTTTAATATCACTTTTTTTTCATATAATACAAAAAAATATTGGAAACTGAAACTTCTTCTCAAAAATGATCTACACACTTAACTTTGTTTTATGAATTTAAATGAAATCTAATAATAAAGACCAAAAAAACATTAATAAAACTCTACTTCCTTTGTTTATCATCATTAAAACACTCTCTTTAATATCACTTTTTTTTTTATATAATACAAGAAATATTGGAAACTAAAATTTTCTCCCAAAAATGATCCCCACACTTAACTTTGTTTTATGAATTTAAATAAAATCTAATAATAAAAACAAAAGTCACACAAACCAAATACTTTGTAATTTTTTTATTAATAAATACTTTTATGCATAAATTCATGAAATTCTGTGAATCTAACATAAATTCATGTAACCCTTCAACTAATATAAATCCAAGCATTTCCATTATACTTGATAATTCAAAAATTAAAAACACTCAACTAAGTTTAACTTGATAATTTTAAAATTAAAAAACATTGAATTAATTTTAATATTTTAATATCATTCATATTAAATTTATTTATTTTGAAAGGCTCTTTTTACTCTAATGTCGAATGTTCTATAAAGATAGCTTAAGGAGTGGGTTAATTTGGGAGTAATTTTTTCTGTTATTTTTTCGACATGTTTTTGGGTGATGTAGTTTTAAATTTTTGGTCGATCTAGAAATCTGATCTATTTTCTAAGTATCTGGGTTGGTTTAAAATGGAGCAAACCCCCCAAATAAAACTATAAAATACATGAAACTTTGATCCATACCAAACTCTAGATACCCCATACCAAACTCAAGATACCCCTGAAAATCTAACCAGATTCAAACCCATTTTTTTATTAAAAAAAAAATTGCTCCCAATTTTACAAACTCCTACTTCTTAATGTAACTTTTCATCTATACGTAAAGAGTCGTAGATTGAATGATGGGGTTTTCACTTTCTGTCTTTTCCTGTCAACCTTGTAGCTTGGCTCAAACGCAGCGTGAGTCGGCTTTATATATTTATATAGATTCCCACCAAGTAAGCCCGTGATATGCTTTTCATTTATATTGTTTTTGATGGAAAAGATGTATGGTGTCAGGATTTCAACAGGTATGGAAGATCTGTTCGATGAACAGGAGCTGCAAGCAGCCATCGAAGCATCTCTCCATGACCATGCCCTGCAACTTCTATTGGAAGAACCCTTCTGTTCATCTCTACTGCAGCTACTTCAGATTGAAGAGGCACAAATACCATCCCAATTCGCATGCTCTTCTTCAAATTCACATGCAGGCTCTTCCACTGCTCCAGCTGAGGTGCATTATTCATTCTTTATCGCCATGGCTGAATGCATTTCTTTTCCTTTTTATTCGTCTTTGGGAACTAAAGACAAGTTTGGGGGTGTTGTTTCTGCTTGTTTTGCCCAAAGGTTTACTCGCTTAGTAGTGCGAGGACTGGGAAGGAAGTGGTGGAGCAAAATGAAGTTTCTCCTCTTATGGATCAATTATGTGGGATCTGTTTAGAAGACAAATACCCATCCGAAATTTTTGATGGCATGGGTTGCTCGCACAGGTTTTGTTCTACTTGCATAACCCTGCATATCCGCAACAAACTGCAAGAAAAATTGGTGTCCATTGATTGCCCCGATCCCAATTGCAGTGACCATCTTACGCCTGAACAGTGTGTTGTGATCCTTCCCAAACAAACTTTTGACGAGTGGAGTTTGGCATTGGTGGAAGCCGATATTCCCCTTTCTCAGAAGTTCTATTGCCCTTTTCGGGATTGCTCGGCAGTCTTATTGAAGGATATTGCGCCTGATGAATTAGGAAGCTCAAGTGGGGCAGCTACTGTTGTAATTAAAGAGTCAGAATGCCCTGAATGCCGAAGGTTATTCTGTGCTCAATGTGGTGTGCCATGGCATGCAGGTTTGGATTGTTCTGAATTCCAGAGGTTGTCGGATTCTGAGAAAGAGATATGTGATCTGATGCTATTCAAGCTTGCCAAAGAGTGTGAGTGGCAACGGTGTGCAAGCTGCAAACATATTGTTGAAAGAAGTTCTGGATGCTGTCACATGCTCTGCAGGTCAGTAAATTGGTAAAATTCCTTCAGATTACATAAATATAATTTCCTTCAAGCAAGGATATTGTGAATTATATTGGATTAATAGAATTATTTCTGATTGAAAAAAATTGTGGTCCTCATCCTAGCTTACATAATACATGTCAATTTGTAATCTGTCACTGGGCAGTTGGTAATATTAGTGTTAACTAGTTTATATTATACATTTTATCTTAGTTTATATTATACATTTTATCTGGATGATGTTGATTAATAGGTAATGGCATATACTGTTAAGGCACTCCGTTATATTATATAAGTTGTTAGGGCAATCCATTATGTAAGTGATAGAATGCACTATTAAAACATGTACTCCTTATGTAAGTTCAAAGTTCATTTAAAGGAAATTAATAACCTTAGCTGTAGGTTATGGTGCCTTTACTTTGTTTACATCGATACCTCAGCGTTATCAAGTTGAAAGCAAAGTTACTGACTAATTGTCCATGGCTTATAAAGTCTGTTTATAAGTACTTGTTATTGGTTTTGACCTTAGTGACAACAAGTCCAAGTTTATGGTTCAAATTCCAGGGATGTGGGTAGTGAGCATGTGGCTCCGTTATTTCAGAATATGTCAATAAATTAATTCCGGGCTCTGAAACTGTGGAGAACTCACTGCCAATAAAAAATACTAGCCATTTAAACACCACGTATGTAAAAAATAAAAATAAAAAGCTTATTTTAGAAAAACTGCCATTACAATTTGCTGTTCATTACAGAAAATTGAAGGGGCATTGTTTATGTAACTAAAGCATAAAGAGAGCTCAAACATATTGTTGGTGGTGTTTCAGGTGTGGTTACGAATTTTGTTATAAATGTGGATCAGAGTGGAAGGAAGCTGGAATGCCCTGTAATTGCTCTGGGTAGAGATAAGATTTTTTTGGATTTGGAACGTAGCAAGATGCCAAATTTTGAAAGTCTTATTGGTCATACATATGGTTTACCAAATTCCACTGCAATTTCTCTTTTTTGGGGGCAAAGTAGCCCTGGTTTTCTTAGGAGAACAGTGGAAGAAATCTCTCCTTTACAGGTTGCTGATCCTGAAAAATGTGCATTCATTTTAGAACATTAACGGTAATGTTGTGTATGGTTGCAATTTGATGCTATACCATAACTCGATCATTTCATGGTTAACAGCAGGTATGGTAGTTTTGAAGCAATAATTGAAATCATATTTACAGGCTTGCATATCAATTATGAATATTAGTACATTGTTCACCAATTTATATGTATATAGAATTCAGCCCTTAACCAAATTTTGATATTTCTTTAGTTTTCAACCTGTCATAGATGACATTCATCGTTAGTTTTAGCTTTTCAATCTTAAATTATGTCTATAATTTCCTTTAATGTACATTTTAACTGTCCAACTCGAGGTCTTGGTGATTCTTCATGAATATTTTTCCGTGTTTCAATGCTCATGCCATAAAAGTACAATCAGTAAGTTGCTCATAGTTGTTTGCAAAGATGATTGACATTCACATGCCATTTAGAATATAGTCGAATAAGTAGGTAAAAAAATACAATACAGTAGAATCAATCATATTCAACATATGTATGTAGCAAGCTCCTGTTCCTGGTTCCTGTTCTCGGTCCCAATTACAAGAAAAAAACCTCTTACAGTTAGGTAAAACATAGTGTATGGTTTGATATTTTTTAAGTTTGATGGTTATGGTCATAGTGATATCGTGTGCTTTAAATCAAATGGTGTATATCCCAACATATACAACATCAATTAGTACAATCTGCCACCATTCTGAATTTGAATATGTATATATTGTTTGAGTTAAAGTTAATGTATGTGTAATATAGGAATATGTGTGCAATCAACATCGTGAGTAATGTTGCAAATATTTGAAGTAATTTACTTGGCAAGGATTGCCCATTTGTTTAGCATCATCGTGATCATTGTTTTGGATAGCAGTACACCATATGTTTTGATCAAAATATTTTTGCATCATCTTTTAAAATGGATAGAACATATTATTTTGTTTCCTAATTTGAAAGCATTGATGTTTATAACCTTACATTTGGTAAGTTTTATATTTTTAAATATGTCTTTTACATGGGAGAATAATTCTTCAAAATCCTCTAAATCTAAATCTATTTGCTTACTATGTTTGCAATCATTGTAGGACAAAATTACAATTTTCTTTACCTTTAATGTGTATAGATATTGTCTTATTTGATGTGCAATTTTATACCATGAAGCATTGCATAATTCATTTTTCATGTATTATCTTGTTTGGGTGTATATAATGGGTTGTTGTTTGGGTATGCATATGTAAGATTGTAATTAGGGTATGTGTGATGGAGTTGTGCATAAATAGTAGTATGGAAATTATTTTGGGTGTGTTATTGACATCATAAGTAATAATGTAACTCTTTGAGTTGATTTACTTTGCAAGGTTTGTTAGTTTTTCTACCATCATCCTGACCTTGTTGTGGTTTTCAACTTGAAAGCATTGATGCTTAGAGCTTCACAAATGGTAGGATTTGTACATTTAAATCTTCCTTTTACATGGGCGAAGAATTTTTGAAAGTGCTTTGAACCTACTTGCTTGGTAATTGATTTGTCCCACACGAAAATTGCCATTCACTTTACATTAATGTGCATTGAATTGAAGTGTGAATTGGATTGAAATCCATGTATTTTTTAGTGGCTATTTTTTGGTCTTTTTTTTAGAAAAATATATTTGCAAATGGGTGAATTTCTCTATAAAAATTCTTATTTTTAACATAAAATATTTTTATATTGGTAATATTTGTCAAATTTTACAAGTTTTAATTGAGTAAATTGCATGTTTTTATTGAATATATATGCAATTTACTGAATTTACTCTAGAGAGAGAGAGAGAGAGAGAGAGAGAGAGAGAGAGAGAGAGAGAGAAATGCTTAGAATATTTGAATCCTCGAAAAATACCCAATTGAATGTGAATTGCATGTTTAGGATGTAGAAAACCAAAACTTCAATTTATATTAACATCATTTGAAGACATAGTCTCAAGTTGAAGAGGAAAGTAGATAGGAATAAATTAAGAAAATGTCCTTATAGATTAGGCCCAAACATACTAATCAAAACTTAGCAAAAAAGGAAGAAAACTATGGTAATTGGTATATGCCTCTATAACAAAATCCACATTTCATGTGGCTATGATAAACATAAAAAATCTTCATGCTTGAGGAGAATGAGTATATTCATTGTCTTAGTATGTTGTGTTTCCTACATTTGCTTAATCCAAGTAGGTTGATTGTCTTGCATTTATTTGATGCCATTTTTCTACTTGCATCCAAGGTGGCATAGGTAATTTACAATTTTGACTTGTGCTAAATACCATTAGAAGAATTGAGGAGTGGGAAAAGAACATACCCAATTGCCCCCCCAACTAGTAGGAAGGGGAAGGGGGAGGAGTTGCAATTGAATTATAATGGGCGATCTATGTGTTTATCAAGTCTTGAAAGAACTACCTATTCCTTGCGATTTGATCCATTGAATTGATCCACATGCTCCTCTTTTCAAGCTCATTTGTAGTCATGTCAAGCTCCTACATCTTCTCTTGCTTCTTTTGAATCTTTTGTAGCTCCTTTTGTTGTCTTTTTCATGCCTTGCCAATTGGTTTTTGTGCTCTTTTTCGTGCCTTTCCCTTTCTCTTTGAAGCATTCCCTACCTTTGTTGTTCTGTGCATTGCAACAATCCATGCAACCCTTTTTTCATTTGTAAGATCCTTCTTCTTTTGTTTCAATTCCAACAATCCTTTTTCTTTTGTTCTTCCTCAACCAAGAATCTGATGTAATCATTTTAAGTCAGTACATGGGAAACTCTCACTTAATCAAAGAAAATATTTAGTTGATGTCCCTAATTTATTTGTCACTCTTTGCACTAGTAGACTTAGGATTTCTTTTAGTAATGGACCAGTACTTGGCTAATTATGATGATCATCTAAAATATTTTATTCTTCTTCATTGGATTCTCCATTTGGTTCTTCATCACCTCCAACTCTATTGTGTTCTTCCATTCCTCCAACATCCACAAAATTAGGTACATCTTCATTTTTGTTCATATTTGTTGGCAATGGAGGCATGTTAAGGCTTTCTTCATTAGTGTTGGTAACAATGTTTTATTTATATTTACCATCGTTTCCACTAACAACTCAAGTTGGTTTACTAGGATTGGAAATGACAATTACTCATTCATGCTTCCCATTGCTTAACAAGCTTCAATCATATTCAATTCAATAGTGTCATATTGATTCAATTATGAAAAATCTGTATGTGGTTTGAGTGATGCAATTACTTCCATATTCTCTTGAACTACTTCATCACCTAATTGAGTAGCATTGACATGTTCATCATCATCACTTAACGGATGGTAGTGTCCTTGAGAAAGGCTCGACATGTTCACCCCAACATTTTCATCTTCTTGTCCATGTATATCAAAAGCTTGGTTGCAAGCCATATCATTGGTAATAACATCATAATTTAGTGGCCAATTTCCAGATCACCTAAATCCAACCTTGATATTGGAAGGTGTAAGAGTCATTTGAGAAACTCTACCAGAAAGTTCTGCTAATTCAAACCTTTTAACCTCTATCCTTGGGTTCTTTTCCATTGACGAATCTCTCTCAAACCTAAAGTAATTCTTAAAAGGTCCAAACACACTGACATATAGGTGTTGTAACCTATGAGTAGTGTGTGTGAGAAACATCAATAAGTCTATGCCTATCTTGTTTTCCTCCATGGTTTGTAAAACTATGTGGTTGCCATGGCCATAAAAATCAACAAGTGTCACCAGTAGGTGAGACACCACTAGGTAGAGAAGCAAAAAAATGATAAATCCAAATCATAAACAATTCTTTAGTTATGCATGCATTGGGTTATGCATCCATGCATGCTCTTAGCTTATAATTTTTTATATAGATCTTTAGATTTTTCTTTCTCTTGAACAAATAGAACCCAAGGATTGATAAAACAATTTCATTTACACACAAAAAATACACATATCTACTCTCTACTCTTAGGAATTAGTTTTGGCACATTCATGCTCCCTCAATTGGCAATTTCCTGCATACTAGAATTCCTTCCAACTTGTAAACCAATATCAACACAATTCCATATATGTTTTGGAATATATGAATGTTTCTCATATTCCTTGGACAAATTATCATAAAACTTGGTTAGATTTTTAGTGCATGAACACCAACCTCTGTCTCTATATAGGCTCTTTGTTGTTCATACTACAAGCTATATATTCCTTTTCTTGAATCTTGCCCACTATGATTTCTTGGGAAATCCATCTTTGAAAGGATTCGACCTTTACTAACATATTTGAGTGGGATTGCCCTTTTTAGTTGTATCAACTCCATCCCATGGCTCATTTCAACTATCTCCTTACACCAAACAACTATTCCTTCCTCCTCTTGTCCAGCTAACAAGATAACAAGAATTTCCTCTTTGCATGTGTGAGACCACTTAGCCAATAATGTAGTGATGTTGGTACAATTCTATATTTTCTTGTGGTTTCTCTAATTGGGTATCCATCATCAATTTCCTTCATCATATCCTTTTGTCCAACCTCTAATAAAATGATCTCCTTGCTTGAACTTGAACTTGCACTTTGCACTATAATTGATGTTAGAGAAACACCTTCAGCCTCTACCTTATTATTCTATTCAACATCTACATTTATATTCTCTACCACATCAACCCAATTTCGCTCCTAATCTAAGGCATAGTGTTGTAGTTGGGCACTGCTTGTCAATGACCTTCTTTCCCTCATCATGTGAGTAGTAGAATTACCTCTTACCATGACTATAGAACCCTTTAAATATGAAAACAATGTAGAATAATAGAGTTTGATGCAATGTAGAATAATAGCTAAATAGAAACATGTGAAAACTAACCAAAAACTTGAAAAGAAGATAGTTTATGACATAGTGCTAGTACTTTGGACCGAAGATACTCTATAAGGAAGTGTTGATAGTGATCTATTTAGAAGTTTGAAATTGTATAATCAAAATGCCTTAGTTTTTTCCTTACTCCCATATGACCAAAGGACCTAGTTCTAGTCGCTTATGATATTATATTTTTTGTGAGACTTGATTTTTTGGGACGTCGAATAATATGATGGTGTTTGTGTTCATGACACATTTATGTATATAGAGATATCGTAGTTGTAATGCTCCTAGACTAGTAAATCTACATTTATATATGCATCTTACTTTTATCCATTGAGACCTCACGGCTTCTAAGACAATGGTCTATCATTATGAGCACATCCAAGAACATGCCCATGATAGCTACACTAGCGTGTTCTCACATGTATGTTGTTACAAGGATAGTTAAATAAGTATATGTAGTCTGAATTACTATATCAAATGTTTGTTGTGTGGTAAAAAATCGGATGTGTATCGGGGTACTTGTTTGATGTTTGAGACAATGAAATTATTTAATAAATAACTTAGGATAAGAATTATACTTTTAAATGAGGAGAATATAATAATATATAAAAGGAAACACTAATATATACAAATAATGAAATAAGTAAATGAAAATAAACATAAGTTAAAATAATACAAGATAATATAGACTATTTAAATAAGACTAGGCTTAACTAATCCTCCATGGGGAATTAGGGAGGTAGGACACTTGGCACAAAAGAAAATTACATATTAATTAAAAAGAATTATAATAATGAAGATAAAAGGGGAAGCAGAGCTAATTGGGGGATATTTTTCTTCTCTCTTCATTTGGTCTTGTTGGTTTGGGGAATAATTCTTTGTGTGTGCTTAATGTACCTAGTTTCTTAGAGAGGAAGGGATTACTTTGTATTGCATGTCTGTGTACTGAATCCATATAATTTCTAGTGACTAACTAAATGGAAGGGGGACCAGGGTAGAAATTGGTAATGAAATTTAGTTGAGAAACTAATTGAAAGGGAAAGAAATATGGTATAATTTTGGTGGGAGTAGGCTTAGGGGCCTTCATCCTTTCTAGTTGATGGGTTTGGTTGTATCGTAGAGGTTTTTGTCCTCCACCAATTGCTACTATCCAACATAACTCATTTGGCATCCATCATCTCCGATAACAGGTAAGTGGAAACTACATAATTCTTGTTATTTGAAGTCAATTTTCCACATCTTCATGGCAAACTATTAATTCATGATGTAGAATGTTAAAAACTATTATTGTATTTAGAATGTGTATTACAATGGCTAGTAGAAAAATGATTTATTTTATATTTTCTGTTTGTGGTGGAAGTTAAGTAGATAGTTCAATTCATAGATGATTTTAGGGGGTAAATTTCGCAAATGGGATAATTTTCCATGGGTTTTCCCAAAACAAGATTCACTATTTTCCATTTTTTCTAAAAACAATTCGCCCAAATTCCATAGAATAAAATTATTTTACCTTAAAAATCGCCAAAATTTTAAAGAAACTATATAAAATACTTACAAATTTGAATATTTTTACAAAACTGTCGCCAAACATTTTACATTTTGCATATTAAGGACTAGTAATATTAGCCCATGTTTCTACATTTGATTATAAATTTCCATCCTTAAAATCATCCCTGGTTCAATTCTAGTGTGGTTGAATGAATGCATGCAATAAACTTGTAAATTCTACATTGCCTACTCGAATTGAAACTTTTAGTGCATGATTGGAGAATTCTAGTTATGTAAGATTCTATCTATTTTTTCTCATTTAAATATCTAATTCTATTAGAATGGATTTTAGGTTCTAATTAAATATTTGAGGTAAATGAAATATTTAGCAAGTTTCCTACTCCATTGAGAGTATTGTACAAGGATAAACTAAAGAACATTGTTGCCACAATGAGGGATCGTTACAAATATGTAGAAATGGTGTTTCCATGGATGATATATACTAATTTATAGTACTCCACTATAAGTTTTGATAGGTGAATGGTCATTGTCATGGGTTACATACATGGATTCTTGAATTTGTGTTTAGGATTGATTTGATTATGATCCAATGGCTGAGACAATCTCTTGGATAATCCTTGTGCTTCTAAAGTGTTTAATGGTCTTGGGGGATCGATATAATGAACTTAATGGGTTATGTTCATGGATTGCATTATATACTACATGATGTGGGAGCATCTAAGCTTCCAAATCTAAGACCTAAGGAGCAGAGCTAGGGGGTCTGTCATGTAAATATGTTGAAACTACACATAAAAGATCTAGCTAGAAAATGACATACACAGTTTGGAAAGAAAATATGAGAAAAAAAAAACATGAGAGAAAGAATGGAATAATTCTCATTAACCAAATGAATGAATGATAATTTACACATGATATACTATGTATAACTCAACTAATGCACACTGGAGGAGAAGACAATGTGCCATAGTGGTGGTCTAGAGTTATCTGGACACACACCAACATTTACAGGAGTAAAATGCCACCTAGTCTAGTCTCTCAGGAAGTTACATGAGTTAACTGCCACCCAGTCTAAGTTAACTAGTCTCTAAGTCTTCAGTTAACTGATTGAAACATAGTGAAGTGAGGAGATTAGGGAATCATGAGTAATGTGCTAGTTTGGTGATAATCCCAAGGACAATGTGCATTAGCTGGTGATGATCCCAATGGGTGATGATCCCTATGTGGCATCTAAACTCCACTCAACTCATCAAACTGAAGAGAATATTCTCCCTAGACTATAGGAGACTGGATAATGAATAGTAAACATAGGGAAAACCTTAGGAAAAAAAATTCCTAGGTATGTGTGAAGTATCTCCAACACCCCCCCTGAACATCACTATGGTGAAAATAATGAATGGGTCTCGGAAACAAGGCCGTGTTAGGTACCCAAATACAAAAGATACATTGAAATAAACGAGGAAAGAGAGAAAAGTTCATGGGAAACCCCGCCCCCCTCCCCCTCAAAGTACAATGTATGTAAAACAAGGCACTCACAATTGCTAGGCAACTGTGTGTTAGCTTTTTATCTCGGGAGGCACTCCGCATACGTTTCTTGTACGCGGAAGTAACCTAATACCTACACTAATAGACACTTGACTTTGCAATGGGTTTTTATAAAGTTGTGATAAAGTGGTTCTTTTATTAAAGTGATATTTTTTAATAAAGTGTATCTTCTAATATTAAAGTGACTTTATTTCATAAAGTGCACTTATGTTATAAAGTGAAAATGTACTTTAATATTTTAAAGTGATTTATTTTGGAGGGAATGAATCATGACCCTTGATCTTGTAAAGGCAAGATTAGATCTTGGCCATTAGATTTAGGGTTGGAGAAGGTGAAGGGCCACTTTCAGATTATAAGAGAATGCATTTAGTAATGTGCTAGGCATATTGAGAAGGAGATTGAGAGAGATTTCTGAGATAGCTTGAGAGAGGAAAGTTAGGGTAGCAAGGAGGGTGCATTTCCCAAGAGAGATTGGGTACAAATCCAAAGGGAATATTTCTGTGTGAGTGTTGATAGTTGTTGTTGATGTTGGAGGCCGTACTGTACGGATCCATACATTTCGTACAAGAAGGGAAAGAGGGCATGAAAATCAAGGTAAGTGTGGCACGATTTTCAAGGCTGTTTTGGAGGGTTTTTTCTTATTGCAGTAGGGTTGTACAGATATGGTTGTACAATAGATTGTGGGCATATTTTCCAAGGCGCTGATTTCTGGGCAGGTCGTACAACAATACAAATTTGACATGTTTTCCAAGGCAGAATATTGTGGGGGCAGTTTTTGTGTGCTGTAAGTGGATTTCTCTTGTTGGAAATTGTATTGTTGCTACTGATATGTACTTTCCTGAAGCTATATAAATCTCTCTCTCATTGGGTTTCCCCACATTAGGGTTTTCCCTGGCATTGCCTAAATTTTCAGAGTATTTTATGAGTTGAATGATTGATGTTCATTGTGTTTATTCTGCTACAAAATTTCTTAGCAATGTGTATTTATGCTTATGGTAATTTATGAATGTGGGTTTATACATTTCAGAGTTCATAGAAGATAGTTATCTCTAGTTTGCTAAGTGTATGACATAACTTAGTACTTGTTGATTTTGTCATTTAATTTCTACATGGTATCAGATCTTGGGTTCTGAGTTACAGTGAGGAGTGAGATTTTTGGGCAAGTTTGAAGGGGGAAATCTGTTGTTTGTTTTCCTTTGAATAGTGACAAGAAATATGGTTGCATGCATTAGATTTGAGGATTAGTTGAATGGCATTTCCAACTATTTGCAGTGGAAGGTCTGGATGTCTGATGTTCTCAAGGAGAACAAGATTTGGAACTATGGCAGTTCTATTGTTGTGGCTCCTATAACAAATCATGTTTCTTTGGATTTGCATGAAGTAAAGGAGGCCAAAGCTCAGAGGATCATTCTGGATGGTGTGAAGGATCCTCTCATTCCACATCTGTCTGAGAAGAAGACAACTTATGAGATGTGGGAAACTTTGAAGAATTATTTGAGGCTAAGAATGCCAATCAGAAGATGACCTTGAAATATAAGTTGCATGACTCGAAGATGGATAAGGGTGAGGATGTTGCATCATATATTACCCAGCTAGCCTAGTTTAAGGATATGTTAGTTGTAGCGGGAGAGATCATCTCAGAAGTCGAGTTGGGAAGGATAGCCTTGAAATGATTCACAAAGGAATGGGATGTCTTTTTGAAGTCTGTGGTGGGTTGAGAAAATTTTCCATATTGGAGCAAGTTGTGGGATGACTTCACTTAGGAGTAGATCCATATGGGGTCTCATAATAGTGATCAGAAGGAAGACAGAGCCGAGGAAAATGTTTCTCTTGCTGCAAAGAGTAAGAAGAAAGGAAATTTCGGGAGGGACTTGAGTAAAGTCAGATGTTACTGTTGTAACCAGTTGGGGAACCTTGCTTCTCAGTGTCCTGAGAAGAAGAAGAAGAGGAAGGAACATGAGGGGTCTAAGACAACTGCTACATTAACCATGGAGGACTTTTCTACCAAGTTTGATAAGGAATTTTCTTTGGTTACTCTAGTATCCAATGTCGGTAGCGGAGGATTTGGGGGTGATTTTAGATGGATTGTTGACAATGGAGCCTCTTATCACATGACGAGAATCTGGCAATCATTGCTTATTATCACAGAGACAGGTCATGACCGACTGGTGGAGAGTGAAGGTGGTATGGTGCGAGTTGTACGTGGAATTGGAAGGGTTAGATTTTGACTCAAGTATGGAGGATTCCTGGAGCTTGATGGAGTTCTCTTTGTTCCAAGGTTGAGGGTTAAATTTCTCTTAGTATCAGCCTTAGAGAATGATGGATATTGTACATTGTTCAAGAGAGGATATGTATTTATCTATAGGGAGGGAGCGAACTTGGTGGAACCACAACTGATTGGAGATCGAGTGGATAGGTTGTACATGATGCGAGGACAACCTTCATGATATGATTCAACATCGGATGAGAAGCAGGAGGCCCCTGAGACTACGGTGGGCCCAAGGATTTAGTCTTGCATTCCGAGAGAAGAGAGGGAGTCTCTTCTGAGCACTAGTAAGAGGCTCATATGGTGTCATCAAATAGATGCTCAAGGTGGAGTGGATTCTCCTAGGAGCTCAAGGTTCAGAGTAGCTGTTGGGAGGATGTTATTTGGTTCAAGTTATGTGTAGGTGTTGAGGATGGATCCAAGTTCAGAGAGAGCTCCTACTGATAACAATGTGATGGCATTGGATGATGGTGATGGAAGCGAGTACATCCCTCGCTAAGAGGGAGTGTTATATTTTTATCTCAAGAGGCACTCTGCATGTGTGTCTTGTATGCAGAAGTAACCTAGTACCTACACTACTAGACATTTGACTTGGTAATGGGTTTTTATAAAGTTGTGATAAAGTGGTTCTTTGATTAAAGTGACTTTTTAAATAAAGTGTATCTTCTAATATTAAAGTGACTTTATTTCATAAAGTGCACTTATGTTATAAAGTGAAAATGTACTTTAATATTTTAAAGTAATTTATTTTGGAGGGAATGAATCATGACCCTTGATCTTATAAAGGAAAGATTAGATCTTGGCCATTAGATTTAGGGTTGGAGAAGGTGAAGGGTCATTTTCAGATTATAAGAGAATGCATTGGGTAGTGTGCAAGACACATTGAGAAGGAGATTGAGAGAGGTTTATGAGATAGCTTGAGAGAGGAAAGTTAGGGCCGCAAGGAGGGTGCATTTCCTAAGAGAGATTGGGCACAAATCCCAATGGAATATTTTTGTGTGAGTGTTGATAGTTATTGTTGTTGTTGGAGGCCATACTGTACAGATCCATACAGTCTGTACAACAAGGCAAAGATGGCACAAAAATTGAGGCAAGTGTGGCACGATTTTGGAGGGTTTTTTCTTGCTGTAGCAGGGTTGTACAAATATAGTCGTACAACATATTGTGGGCACATTTTCCAAGGTGTTGATTTCTGGGAAGGCCTTACAACAATACATATTTGAAACGTTTTCCAAGGCATAATATTGTGGGGGAAATTTTTGTGTGTTGTAAGTGAATTTCTCTTGCAGGAAATTATATTGTTGTTGTTGATATGTACTTTCCTGAAGCTATATAAATCTCTCTCTCTCTCTCATTCAGTTTCCCCACATTGGGGTTTAACCTGACATTGCATAAATTTTCTGAGTTGAATGGTTGTTGTTCATTGTGTTTATTCTATTGCAAAATTGCTTAGCAATGTGTATTTCTACTTATGGTAATTTCTGAATGTGGGTTTAGACATTTCAGAGTTCATAGAAGATAGTTATCTCTAGGTTGTTGAGTGTATGACATAAAATAGTACTTGCTAATTTTGTCATTTAATTTAGACATCGTTTCCTTCACTCCAAGACGACTGCGCAGAGAATGGAACTTCTGCTCAGTGAAGGTCTTGGTGAATATGTCTGCAGTCTGTTCTACCGAAGGAAAGAACTGCAGGTCGATGATCCCCTCATGTACTAAGTCCTGGATGTAGTGCATGTGGATCTCGATGCACTTCGTCCACTGCCTCTGAATTGGATCTTTGCAGAACTTCAAAGTGCTTTGGTTTCCACACAAGATGAAAATGAACCGATGAAACTCAATGCCCAACTCAGTGAGAAAATGTTGTAGCCACATAGCTTGAATGGTTATGTTAACTACCCCTCTGTACTCTGCCTCAGATGAAGATAGAGAAATAACAACTTGCTTCTTGCTCGACCAACAGATAGGCCCATAACCAAGACTGAGTGAGTAACCAGATGTGGACATGCAATCAATGTTATCATCAACCCAATCATAATCAGTGAACCCGATGAGGTCCAATGTACAATCTGTTGCATAGTGAATCCCAAAGGTGAGATTTCCCTATATGTATCGAAGGATATGCTTTGAAACCTTCCAATGTAGCTCATGCAACTCCTACATGAACTTGGAGACTGCTCCAACTACATAGGAGAGGTTTGGTCTAGAGTGTGTGAGATACAACAAGCTCCCCACTAGCTTTATGTATAGTGTGTTGTCAACCAGTGGAGTGTCCCCGCCATCCTCAAGTCTAACTCCTGATAGGAAAGGAGTCGAGGCAGACTTGTAGTATGTCATGTGAAATCTCTCAAGGATATCTCATGCACACTTGGCCTGAGATAGTTTGATTTTTGATGCATCCTGACTGATATCAAGTCCAAGAAAGAAATGTAGCGAACCCATGTCTGTAATCAAGAACCTGTCATGCAGAATCCTCTTGACTACATCAATCATTGAATTCGAGCAACCGATGATAAAAAAATCAACAACATAAAAAGATAGGAGTAGAAGTGAATCAACCGTCCCGAGCATGTAAAAATTCAGGTCCGACTTACAATGTACAAAGTTCTGTGATGACTGGAAGAATTCCATCTTGGCATACCATGCCCTCGGAGCCTGCTTGAGGCAATAAAGAGACTTCTTTAGTGGAAAAATCAAATATGAATCCTGCATAAATCCCTGGGGATTATCCATATATATCTCCTTAGAGAGATATCCGTGAAGAAATGCATTCTTCACATCCATCTAGTGGACTTCCCATCCTTTGGCTACTACAATGGCAAGTTCCAAATGTATGGAATCCATCTTCACTACTAGAGAGAAGGTTTCATCATATTCAATATCATGCACCTGCTAAAATCCTTTGGAAACTAGCATGGATTTGTATCTACTAACATGTCCATCCATTGTACTCTTGGTCCTGTAGACCCATCTGCACCTGGCAAGTTTCATTCTTGAAGGAAAGGGAACCGGATCCCAAGTCTAGTTCTCAAGGAGGGAGTTGTAATCCTCCTGCATGGAGTATTCCCAAAAGGGATTTCCAGTAGCCTCGCCATAGGACTGTGGATCTGAAGACTGAACCAATAAAATATGCTTAGGTGGCATCGGTTCAGTGGCACTGAGTGAAAGAGGAGGCTCCTCGAAATTAGATCGAGTCCTCTTAGTATCAGTTGGATCACCAACAAGATCTCCTACATATCAAAGAGTAGTATTGGCCACTTGGGACTCTGCTCTGGCTCTGCATCTACATCTACATGCACTGACTCTGCATCTGACTATACTGACTCAATATATGAATCATTTGAATCCTTTGAATCAAAACTCTCATTTGAAGAAGAGTTGGCATGTGAATTTTCATCATCTCTGATAGGTGGAAGAAAAAAAGTGTCAACATGCAGTTGCTGAGTCAAACCCCTTTATCTTTTCAACATATTTTAGATTCACATTGTGTAAGTGGTTCACAAACTCATTAATTTTGTTTATATTCATAAATATAAAGTCTCCAATTTTCCAAGGAAAGGGTATGAATTTCTTTTCTCATTTCTCATGGAAAAAGTGCAACCATAAATTATATTTCCTTTCCACTTATGTGATAAACATTTTATCAGATACATGGTATGGAAGAAAAGAGGGATTTTCCTTGGAACAAAAAATCCTAATAACACTGTGACTTTCCATCTTCTCCAACGTTCCCTTTTTATCCAAGAATTTGTTTGCCTGGTCAGATATCCTGGGGGTATCTTTACCAAACAATAGTCCTTTGAAAACCGAAATGAAATCATTGTGAACTTCGTAAAAATGCAAAGAATCCTTGTGTCTCCACAATGATTGATACCAGAAAGTAACTGGATCAATTTCACAATTCACCCTATTACAGATAGACAATTTTGGAAATTGACAGCAATATGCTATCGCAAACACCAAATAAGAATCCATAAAGAATTTATTGTCTCTTTTGTACTGTGATAACTAAGAAGATATTTCAATGGAAATAAGTTTTCCCCAATCGAAGATAGCTTTCTCTTTACTGTAAAATATCAAATGTAAAGAATCATGCAAGAAATAGTGGCGGTACTTTCTTGGCCTATCAGCATGGTAAACAACTAAGCAATTTCCCGAAAGGTGTTTTTGAATGATTCGACCTAAATCCTGGTAATGTCATCTGGGATAGCTGCGATATTCTCCAAGAACTAAGGCAAGAGGTCCAAGCCATTGTCATGTATTTTCAGGAAATCCATGCTATCCTCTCCTTTGAAGGTAAGTGTTGGCTTAGGGAGCTTCAACATCTTACGAAAAACTTGCGGTGAAAGATATATGGGGGAGTGGTCTTGAAGTTGAATAATTCATTGACTCAGTATGTATTTCTCAACACAACATGCAACCAGTTCTTTGCAGTTGAATAATTCAACGACACACCCTGCATGGGCAATTCAAGATGTCCAGATCACTTATTTTTAGCAGGAGGAGATGAATAGTAAGAATATGCTTTGGACCACTGAAATTTCTAGTCTTCACGCCCAAAATATTCAAAGTATCACTGCAAAACTATTGTCGAGATACGACATCCATAGGTTGAAGAGAGTGTTATTTTAAATAGATAATACTTTAGATGAATCCCTTAAGAGAGATAAAACTAATATGACCTTTGGAAAATCGTGCTTTAACACAATTTAATGGAAAATCTCCTTGAGCCCTTTGCTTATTAATGACGATATTTATGGAACCTGCATTATTAGTTATTATCATTAAACCATACTAAATGTGTATTGGGAAAAGAACGAATATGGCAGGGACAGATGAGAGCAATTTTAATTTGGGAACTTTTGTGAACCTGCAAACCCACGGTTGCGAACGATCTAAAATAGGATAATTGTTTCATTGCGGTCAGTTGGATTCAATACAGGAGAAATGAGATACTTAGGATCTTGGAAAGTCTGATGATCATAATGTAGATCATAGATATTTGGGTGCAAAATGGATATCACGGATATTGGAATATGAAAGCTTGAACTCGTGAACTCGCAATTGCAAAAATGTTTAAGTATGTAATAACAAAACGATCGGTTGGACTAATGATATGGGAATATGGATGGAGGTGAGAACCCACGAGTCCGCCAACCCATGGACCCGTCAATTTTGAAATGAGACTAAGTATAGTAACTAGAAAGGGAAAAGAGAGGGCAAAAAATAAAAGGGGAGTGGGGGTAAGTATAGAAGAGGGGAAATAAATGGATAAAAGGAATTTGGGAAAATAGAAAATGGGAGGGAAATTTTGGAAGTTGGAATTGATATCAACATCTCTATACCCCCCTCCTCCCTCTATCTCTCCCCTTCCCTCCCACTATCTCTCCTCTCTTTCTCTCCTACATCTACCACCTCTTTCTCTCTCTCATTGTTAGTCTCACTCTCACTATATCCCCCTCCCTCTCTCTCCTATACTCTCCCCCCATTTATCTCTTTATATCTCTCTACCCCCCTTTCCCTTTATCTCCTCCCTTTCTCTCATAATAATTCTCACTCTCTCTCCACCCCTTCCTCCCTCCCTCTCTCTCTCCCCCTCCCCCACACTATCTCTCTGCTCTCTCTCATACATCTACCCCTCCCCACTATGTCTCCCCCCTTTCCTCTCTCTCTCTCTCTACCTGCTCTCTTTGTCTCCCTCTCCCTCCCTCTCACACACTCAAACACTCCTTGTCCAACCCCCCTCTCTTTCTTTCTCTTCCCCCCCTCTCTCACTCACAAATTCTCTCTCTACCCCCCTCCTCCCTCCATCCAATTATATCTCCTCTCTTTCCCTTCTACAAATACCACCTATTTCTCTCTCTCGTTGTTGTTAGTCTCACTCTCACTATATCCCATACCCCTCTCTCCTATACTCTCCCCTCATTTTCTCTATTTATATATCTCTATCCTCCCTTCCCTCTATCTTGCCTATTCCTCTCACACTCAGTCTCAGTCTCTCTCTCCTTGTTGTTAGTCTCACTCTCACTCTCTCTTTTCCTCTCTCTCTCCCTCCCCACCTCCTTCTCTTTTCCCCTAGTTCTACCTTCCTCTTTCTCTATCTATCTAAAGGTGAGGAATGTCTCACAACGAATAAAGGATATGTGCAACATATAAATGTACCCTCACATGTAAGGTGAGTGTTAATTTTTTGTTCTTATTCCAATGGATTACTTATATGAGTACTTATATGAACATGACCATGAACTAGACCATGAAATAGACCTATACCATCACCTAGATCCCCCTAGCTCCATCTAATCCTACACATAACCTATACTCTACCCTTAACCCCATGCACACCCAATCCCTAAGTGCATTATTCCTATACCTCTTTTTTTATAATGATATTTTAGGCATATGACCGTTCACCTACTATTTAATAATTATCTCACATGATTTAATGATGATTATGGTACGTTGATTCTGGTTTTTTAATTTAATATAAAAATAATATTTTAGTTGATTCGATATTCTTTATTCACAATAAATTTTTTAATCCCTCTCTATATCCTGCCTCTTCGACTCTATCCCTCTCTCTCTGTGTCCATCCATCTATTTCTCTCCCTCCTCCTTCCTCCCTCCCTTTCCCTCCCCCCCCTTCCCTCTCTCTCTTCCCCTTTGTCCCTCCCTCCCACTATATCTACCCTCTTTTTCTCCTACATATACCACCTATTTCTCTCTCTCCTTTTTGTTAATCTCACTCTCACTCTCTCTCCACATCTCTCTCTCTAACCCCCCCTCTTTGTCCTCCTCTTCCACCCTATCACACTCTAAAAAAATCCATCATCCCATTCTATCTTTTCCTCTTGCATATAAGCCCCTCTCTCTCACTCCCTGTATCCCCCTCTCTCCCCCTATTATTGGACTAATAGGTAAGTGCAGACACAAACTAATCTCCTTAACTTCCACAGGAAGCTATAACAAAACAAGACAAAATACAAACTTCACTTTAGACTTCATTGTCATATAAACTAGTTTAGAAAGGTACAAGTGACATACCTATTAAATGATTCTTGATCCTCACTAGTGTCTTCCTTGTAGCTCCTTTTTTGAGTTTGTAGGATGATGAACATGTTTTAAGAAGAACAAACCAACAAAGAGAGAGAGAACAAAGATATTATACTCCAATGAATTCTATGTATAATATCAAGGAGTTATACAATAACAGTTAAGACACCTTTATAGGGAAGAAATGTATTGCTACATTATATTAAATGGAAAGTGGATAATACAACCCATTCCTTGATGTTGAAATATCCCTTTCAATGGATATTTTCTCCAACACACACACCTTTTCTCCAATTCCTTTGATGAAGAAGATCCAAAATCTGAATTAGAGAACTAAAGCAAAGCTCTCAAGCATAATCTATAGTATAATTCTTCATGCATGTGCAAGCTCTTGCAAACCTTAGCCTTTTCCATAAGAGATACCTCTTTATATAGGGTGAAAGAGAGATAGACGAGGGGATTAGGATGATCCCACTAAATCAGAGAAGTGAGTAAGATCCAAACTGATCGGAAGCCACCTCATCTTCTAGAAGATTATGTTCTATAACATTCATGAATTTTGACTTTTCCTATGCTTAAGCATCGTCACACCCTATACATAGAAAGCATGCGACGTCGTCGTAGTCCAATTTGAGTGCAGAGTACGACGATCATGCATCGTCTCACCCCATGCATACAACAAGGTGCGACAACCTTCCTTCGTATAGTTTTTGAAAGAGGAAAAGCAAACCACTTTTCTCATGGAGAAAGTCTCTTTTAATATTTTTAGGGAACATGAGCACATGTTGTTATTTGATCACTGTGGTGACCAAAATAATGTGTAACACCCCCACTCTTCCCACCTTTCTCTCTTTTCATCTATCTAACCCCCTTTCCATCCTCTCACTCTCTCACTTTCTACCCCCCCTCTTTGTCTCCTTGTTCCTCACTCTCTTTTTCTTCCGCTCTTCCCCTCTCACAGTCTCTTTCTTCTTCTCTCTGTATCCCCCCTACCTACATCGCAAGAAAAGAAACGGCCTTGACCTAGACATGTCAATACATAGACCTAAACCTAGAAATAGCAACACCTAAAGATGGAAATAATTGGAGCATGACCTAGACCTATATGATGACCATGATGTAGACCATGACATAGACCTATACAATGACCTACACCACGACATAGACCTAGAGATAGATTTATATGATCACCTAGAGCTTGACATAAACCATGACATAGAGCCAGAGCTAGAGTTAGACGATGACCTAGAGTTGGACATAGACCATGACATAAACCCCCCATACTCTCACTCTCTACACCCCCTCTCCTTGTCCCTCACTCTCTTTTTATTCCCCTTTACCCCTCTCACACTCTCTTTCTTCCCCTCTCTGCATCCCTCCTCCCTACATTGCAAGGAAAGAAATGGCCTTGACCTAGACCTGTCAAGAACTAGACCTAAACCTAGACATAACAAGACCTATACATGGAAAGACCTGGAGCATGAACTAGACTTATACGATGACCATGACGTAGATCATGAAATAGACCTAGACCATGACATAGAACTAGAGATATATTTATACGATGACCCAGATCTTGACGTAGACCATGACCTAGACCACCACATAGAGCTAGATCTAGATTTAGATGTTGACTTAGAGCTTGACGTAGACCATGATATAGACCCTCCTAGCTCCATATAAGCCTAGGAATAAATTATACTCAACCCTTAACCCTCACTAAACTCGAGCCTTGAGTGCACTATGAATATACCTTGTGTACAACCCTTGCACCCACATCACCCACATCTTGGCACTCTAACCATTTATCTATCGTTGAAAACAATTTCAATCCTAACCCCTTAGGCCTTAGTTGTCCCCATTCCCCTATACATATTTATTCATAAATATGTTTGGTGTATATTAAATGTTATATCTATTGCATTAAGAGCGTGCACATGCTCCTATGACTTGACTGAGTTGTAGTTGTTGGTCGTTTATGCTCAGTAGCAACATGCACATGTTCCTCGAATGCACACACACTTTAGTGCACATGCATTCTAGGAACATGTGCATGTTCCTGTTGGGCATTTTTTGGTTCCAAGCACACCCCACCTCATCTATCTCATGGCCAAAAAACATCCACGACAACTTTAGATAAAAACATCCCGCACATACATGTTTTATTTATTTTAGTGTTCTTGTTAGATTCATAGAGACTTTTGTGCTATTGCCATACCATTGTAGGAAAATTTGGAAGAAAAATTTATCTAGTGCAATTGGAATTTTTGTTCGTATCTACTTGTGTCTTCTTGGAATTGGAAAACAAATTTGTCCAAGTGAAATTGGATTTTTTTTTTTGTATCTTCTTGTGTCTTCTTGGAATTGGAAGACAAATTTGTCCAAGTGCAATTGGAATTGTTTTTTGTATATTCTTGTGTCTACTTGGAATTGGAAGACAAATTTGTCCAAGTGCAATTGGAATTCTTGTTTGTATCTTTTGTGTCTTCTTGGAATTGAAAGACAAATTTGTTCAAGTGCAATTGGAATTGTTGTTTGTATCTTCTTGTGCTTTCTTGGAATTGGAAGAAAAATTTGTCCAAGTGCAATTGGAATTGGAATTATTAGATGTGTCTTCTTTTGTAATACAAAAACAAATTTATCCACTTGGTTGTGCCTTATTACATAATACAAATACAAATTTGTGGTGGTTTTTTGGAAGCCAATTTTTATCTTTAAACATGGGGAACCACTGGATTCGAGAAAGAAATTCCTTGAGAAAAAAGAAACCGATCAAAAAGGTAGAAGAAGAAAGAGAAAAAGAAAAGTTACATATGTCAAAGAGTAGTCTTTCAGAAGAGGGAAATCTAACTTCTAGCAGAATAGATTCTGCTATTGTTTCTCCTCCATCACCATAAGCTAAGTGCAAGAGTTCATTAAAGAGAAATCCAAACAATATCTCATCAATAAAAAAAACTTTGGATGACCAGATGATGGAGGAATTGCTTGGAGATTATTATACAGTGGATGAAATTAGAGAAGCAATTGGTGTACAACATTGTGGTGAAGATCATGTGGTGCAATTTCTTGTTGGAAAGTCAAATGTTCAAGAAACTAGACAATCCCATGTCCACTCTTCTCCCATAATTGATCCGTCAGTGATTGAAGGGGAAAGAACTGCAACATTTCTAACTTCACAATAGGAAGGTCAAGAGTGCCAGAATAGGGGTTCATCATCCCTATCTATCTTGAGAATTGTGCGATGAAGAACTCCTAAACACATTCAGGTTGATGAAAGTGGTCTAGCATCACTTGAAGGTAAGTTACCTAACCATGTTATTTTTTATCACTCTTATAAAATCATTCAAGAATATTTTGAACCAAAATTTGATGCTTCTAAATGTCTGTTGTGTTGGTTTTGTCACTTGGGTGAGCAAAACAACAACACTTGCATGTCTAAAAGGGCCTACTAGACAAGACAAAAGTTTGTGAGTGGGTTAAACAAGCCAAACACATGCAATAATAAAATAAACTAACTAAAACAACTAAGAAATAAAATTTAGAAAGCATGAAAAACTTAGAACCATAAAAATCAACCAATGAACAACATAATTCTACCAATGGATCAATATATTAGTAGGAAAAACATCATAGAGAAAAATGAGGACTTATGAGTCCCCTCTTCCTCCTTGGGAGGGCTCTTGAGTTCCATAATGGAGAGCTCTTCTTACAATGGAAGAAAAATGGAAAATGGTGAAGACAATCAATGCCTATTCCCTCAAGAGGTGAATGGAATGGCATATTGCAATGATGCTTGAAGGCTCCAAAGGGAAAAGAGGATTCTCAAGGGAGAATTGAGGCAACATAACAATACTATGAAGATCTTGGTTTCTTAGTGCACCCATGGCTCTTATTTATAGCATTTATTCAAGGAAAAATTGATCCAGGTGGATATCGGTGGCCACCCACCTTTTCCAGCTGGCTCAAAACAACTTTCTAGCAATTTTGATAATTTACTATTTTTAGCAGTTTTTCAGGTCCTGAACTTCCGGAGCCGTTTTGAGGCCCTAAACGACGTTTTTTGGGGTATGTTGTGGTTGCAAAATTTCATCAAGAAATTTTGTGCAACTATTGTATTCCTCAGATAGATCTTTCCAATGGGCTATCATACGCCTAAAACGGAGATCGTATGCAAAAGTTACGACCCCGGGAAGTTGATGTACTTACTTACCCAAATGGGGCCCACATGACTTTTGGCGCTTCATCTCCTAGGGTTAGGTTTTTGGATGTTTAGGGTTTTTGAAACTCCTATTTATTGTAAAAAGGCCTTGAGAGCCTCATTGTAATCATCTTCTTGTGAATGAGCGCAACCGTCACATCTCTTCTCAGAGATAAGCCACCACCATTCCAACAAGCTTGTTTTCTGCTGCATTTTACAGTTTCAACTTATTTCCTTATTGAATAGAAAACTGGTTTTACTGTATCTTTGTTATTATGTGTTAAGCATATGGTAATAATCTGTATTCATTTCTTTCTACTCATAAAATCTGGATCAATGGTATCCGAGCGGTTTTCTCCTTGTCGTCTTAATGCATGTCCCGAATGAGGTTGGAATACAAAGATTTGGGTCTCGAGCTTGTTTCTCTTGAGGACAAAATCTCTCGCACACCCAAGCGACCTCTCATGGAAGGAGAAAAGAAAGATGACGAGACAAGAGATCCTTTCAAACTGTTGATTAAGGAATCCCTCACACAATAGAGGAATGAGATTCACGCAAATCCTTCGACGACTACCAACAGGCGACGCATCTTCTTCGAGCGGAGGCACCGCCCCCTTCAAGGTACAAATAAAATTTGATATTCCTATATTTGAAGGTTAGATAGATGCAGATGCTGTATAGACAAGTGGTTGAATATACTAGAAGGGTATTTCTCTGTCCATAACTTTTCAAATAGAGAAAAGATTACTTTTGCGCTCCTCAAAGTCGTTCCCCATGTCAAAGATTGGTGGGAAACTTTCTATGAGCAAAAGGAAACAGAGGAACCCTCATTATTTACAGTCACAGCCACCTGGTAATCCTTTAGGGATTCTATTAAGGAACAATACTACCCTGTCGGAAGTTATGATGACTTGTATACCAAATGAACCACACTGCGACAAGAAAGAGACCAAGCAGTGCCAGATTTCACAAATATCTTCCATACCTTGCGCACCAAGCTGGGTATCAAAGATTCAGAGAGACATCTGGTGCTCAAGTATCGCGGTGCTCTGCATAGATACATCCAGACCAAAATGGAATTTCTGGACGTCTCATCCTTGGGCGCGGCCTACCGATATGCCGTCAAAATCGAGCAGAAGCTCAAACAAAAGACGCAACAATTTGGGCCAGGGAACCCCTCAAAAAAAAATCTAGGAAAGGGAGGCCCCAACCCACAGAACAAAGGATAGAGAAAATATGGACAGTATCAGGACAACCAGTCCAAGCCGCAAGAAAACAAGGGCATCATAAAGAAAAAGAAAGATACCAGGAAGTGGTGCGACTTCCATAAGAGCCCTTGGAATAACACTGCTGACTGTCGCTCAAAGCATACATTGGTGGCTGAAGTGAAAGCCTTTGAATCATATGCGGGTTTTGACTCTAAGTCAGAACTAGAAAGGGGAAGACGGATCATTGACATAGAACCCAGTGCCACCGTTGTTACCACCAAGCTCCAGCATGGTGAACTAGACGAGCCAGAAGAAGGAGAGCGCCTCTTCCATTCACAGATGTGGGTAAAAGACACCCCACTGCACTTCATCATTGATAGTGGTAGCCAGAAGAACCTCATCTTAGTAGAGGTCATCAAGCGGCTGGCCCTGCCGAAAACGCCGCACCCACAACCCTACACCATTGGATGGCTCCACTAAGGAAGCGATCTCCACATCAGCCAATAGTGTCGACTGTTGTATGGCATCAAGCCCTTCAAAAACAAGGTATTGTGTGATGTTTCTCCTCTCAAAGTTTGTGATGTTCTTTTGGACCAACCTTATTTATGGAAACATCATGTTGTATATGAGTCTAGGCCTCATAGCATTGTTATTACTTTGAATAGGAAATTTTACAGGATACCCGAGGCTATCCCACCTAGTTCTATTTTCCTTGATATCTACTAAGCAATGCAGGTAATTCATCTCTCAGACGGGGAAGTTTGTCTTCTTCGTAATTCACTCTCAGAATGAGAGAAAACTCACAGCCACATCCAGGGTCTCTGCAGCCGACCTCTCCACATAGCAGAAGCAAGTAGATAAGGTTGTGGAAGAATACTCGGATATCTTCTCCTCACCTACCGGTGTACATTTGCATTGCCAGGTCAAGAACCCCATCGATCTGACCCCTGGCGCACTGCTGCCCAATGGGTCATTCTATCGCCTCTCTTTGTTAGAGAATGAGGAGATCAAGTGGTAGATCCAAGAATTGCTCCACAAGGGGTACATCCTTCCTAGCTCATCACCTTGCGGGATCCCAATCGTGCTGGTACAGAAGAAAGATGGAACCTGGCGACTTTGCATTGATTATCGGGCTCTGAATAAAATCACAGTCAGAAACCGGTACTTGATTCCCCGAATCGACGACCTCCTTGATCAACTCATGGGGGCCAAATACTTCAGTAAGATTGATTTGAAGTCTGGCTACCACCAGGTCCCGATAGAACAGACAGATGCATGGAAGATCGCCTTCAAGTCAAAGGAAGGCCTTTTTGAATGGTTGGTCATGCCCTTTGGTCTGGAAAATGCTCCAACCACTTTCATGAGGATGATGGAGGATATCCTGTGACCATTCACCAATACGTTTGTAGTGGTGTATCTTGATGACATTCTCATTTACAACAAGACTTGGGTCGAACACTTGCAACATATTCAGTAGGTTATTCACACCCTGCGGCAACACAAGCTATACACCAACTTGGAAAAATGTTCCTTTGACATGGACATGGTCCATTACCTAGGCTACATCATTGATCAACATGGTGTACAGGTGGATCCAGCCAAGATCCAAGTCATCTGTGACTGGCCAGCCCCAACCACACTCACTGAGCTTTGGAGCTTCTTGGGCCTTGAAAATTTCTACCACAGGATTGTGTTGGGATTCTCCCATATTGCATGGGCCCTCATCCAAATAACTAGGGGTGGTGGTAAGGAGAAATTTGCATGGGGTTGGCCCCAACAACAAGCGTTCGATGATTTGAAGCAGTGCTTGTGCTCAACCCCAATACTTTCACTACCAAACCTGCAACAACCCTTTGAGATTGAGACCGATGCTTCAAACTATGTTGTGGGTTCTGTTCTCACACAACACGACCACCCCGTGGCCTATGATAGTGCGACACTATCAGATGTTGTTCGTAAGTACCCTAATTATGAAAAATAAATGTACTCCATTGTGCAAGCCTGCCGCCAGTGGATACATTACATTCTTGGGAGGGAGACAATCATCCACACTAATCATAAGCCACTGCAGTTCATGCAAACACAAGTAAAATTGCAAAATGATCGCCATCAAAAGTGGTCCACATACTTGCAAAAATTCCACCTCAACATCAAGTATAAAATAGGAAGCACCAAACGCATCACTGATTGCCTCAACAGACCACCAGTCATGACACTCACCACAGTGCTAGACTTTTGCGGCCATGAGACCTCTGGATGGCCCCAACTCTATGAGATAGACCCGGACTTCACCTCCACCTACCAAATTTTGGGTGCAAAGGCAGTTGTTGATAATTTCCATATTCAGGATGGCTTGTTGTGTCATCTGGGCCATATATGTGTTCTCTTAAGTGAGTGAGTGAAGCTGATCTGGGAATCCCACTACAGTCGGGTGGTAGGACACTTCGACATCGAAAAGACAGTGGTGGTGCTACAAAAACATTTCTACTGGCTGAAACTTCGACAGGAGGTCAACAAGTATATCGGGTCTTGCACTTCCTACTCTATTGCCAAACCAACCCCTAAGAAATAGGGCCTGTACACCCCTCTTCCTACTCCTGACAGACAATGGGAATCTATAGTGTCCCCAAGATCGAGCCCCGTTACAGATCATGATATATGCAATGAATTGTATATATGCTCTATAGGATGTTGAGCCAAGTTTTGTATAAGATGGAAGGCTTATGTGTTTGTTAG
>ML782255.1:319286-334494 GCA_009831015.1 Picea engelmannii
GTGTTGAGCCTAGGGGCTAAGCCTAGGGGCTTAGGCCTGGAATAATATTTTAATATTATTTCCTAAAAATCCATGTGCATATTATTTTATCCTAAGTTCCTAGCAAAAAGGAAAGGCGTGTACAGGGAGGCATGCGGATGGAACGTATGCAGTTCCCAGGGTGACAAATGTCCACCATGACGCATGCAAATAAAACAGAAAGGAACAGCCATGGGGGGGAAAAAAGAGAAATCTATCGCATTCTATTCGACCCGACTGCCCTGAGCAGGAGTCGTATGAGCCAGTCTGCAAGAGACCTCGTGTATGTATGTTACAGAGAGGAAGCCTGTGTTGGGTGCTAAAGAATGCATGTTTACCCTTGTTCAGAGCCGTGGAGTCTGTCTGTGAGAGAAAACCAGTGTGTACGTTCCCTGAACGAAATGTCCATGTCAATTTCGGGTAAGAGTCTCTGTTTTCCCAAGAAAAGATGAGCGAGCTTGTGCGTGGAGCCCTATTCTGAAATCTTGACCGTGAGAACATCCTGTGACTGCTGAACCAGTTCTTGGGAAGCCTGTGTCCATTTTCCCTGTGTTTGTTGTGGCATGCAGTTCTGGACTGCGTGAGGCTTGTTGGCCTATGAGAGACTCCCTCCAGGTGAGAGAGTGCGTAGAGGAAGGAGAGAGCTCTTGGAAGGAACCCTATAGCTGCCACAGAACCCGAAGACTTCTGGTCCGGTCTGTTCCTGTAACCCAAGGTAAGGGAGACTGGCAGCCGAAGGACTGTCTAGGTGACATAGAAGGTGCACTCTCCTGGGGTGGAAAAGGCATGTGGGGAATGAGGGTCTGTGGGCAGTGAGCATGGGAGATTCCTGGGAGAGCATTCTTCCTGGTGGTTGTGTGTGACTGAATTCCCTGTAACCTCAGCCTGAGTCTGGATTCCTTGCCCTGGGGTGGAGCTCAGTCCCAACTTGGGGGTGACCCACTGTTGAGTTGAAGAGCAGTGCGGTCTACGGCTGGGAGGTTCGTGGAAGGCCTGCATTTGGTTGGTGGATTTATCCACTGTCACAAGATAAGTGTTTAATTATATTTTTACCACATTTTATCATGAATGTACTGGATCTGTTATCATGTTTTCCGCTGTGTAAAATAATTACTGTTGAAATCTATGGATTGTCTAATTATAACAGTAACTATATGTTTATTCTCAGAATTAAAATGTATCTCTTTGTTGTTATGCATGTGATTATACAATTCTGTATGTTTTATGTAAAAGTCCATGTACAGATTGGTTAGCGAGAGGTTTGAAAGCCTCGGTAGTGAAAAGTGACACTACAAAATCCATCTCAATGGACTACATGTCGGGCCTCCTGTCCACCAAGTGAGGAAATGACTGTGTTTTTGTGGTTGCCGATCGATTTTCTAAGATGGTGATTTTGGTTGCTTGCAAGAAGAGCATCACAGCAGAAGCCACTGCCAAGCTCTTCTTTGAACGAGTATGGGTACATTTTGGAATCCCACAAACCATTGTCTCAGATCGGGACAGTCGATTTCTTAGCACATTGTGGTCGAGCCTCTGGTCACTGCTGGACACCAAGCTCACCAAATTCATGGCCTTCCACCCCCAGACAGATGGCCAAACCAAGGCCATAAATCGAATGATCGTGAATATCTTGCACATGTATAATTCCAAGCACCCTCGCACATGGGATGAGAGTCTTCCCTATGTCCAACATATCTACAAGTGAGCTCTGCATAGCTCAACCGACCACAACCCCTTTTAGGTGGGGTTGGGATTCCAACCATTGGGTCCCATGGATGTTGCACTTCCCCTTGTGGTCACCTCGACCGACTCCTCTCCTGCTCCAAATGAGGCTGACAAAGCCACCTGGTTCATTGAGAGGATCCAGCACATCTTCCAACAGGTTCAGGATATCCTACAGAAGTCCAATGACAAGTACAAGCAATGCCATGATCAACATCGGGTTCCACATAAGTTTTAGGTGGGCGACAAAGTTTGGTTTCACTTGCAGAAAGAATGCCTTACAGGACCCCATCAGAAGCTTCACCCACTCCATTATGGGTCATATACCATCACCAAGGCTATGGGGGATAATGATTTTGCGCTCAACAATCCTCCTTTCCTTGGCCTGCACCCAATGTTTAACGTGGACCTCCTTCGGCCTTATTTCCCACCATTATTGGACACCTCAGACGTAGCAGAACAACTGACACCAACAGAGCTCAACCCCGACTGCATACAATAGGAATCCAGTGATCATATTGTGGACACACAGATCAAGGGCACTCAACAACAAAGGATCCAACTTTATCGAGTCGTCAAAGCAGGCAATCTCCTGCACCAAGGCAAGTGGCTCACCTGGGGCCAAATTCAACAAAAATTTCCTCATCTGATGGGGGAAATCAACGCAATGGAGACCTTTGCTTCCTAAGGATGGAGGGTTGATCCAGGTGGATATCGATGGCCACCCACCTTTTCCAATTGGCTCAAAACAATTTTCTAGCAATTTTGATAATTTACTATTTTTAGCAGTTTTTCGGGTCTTGAACTTCCAGAGCCGTTTTGAGGCCCTAAACGACGTTTTTTGGGGTATGTTGCGGTTGCAAACTTTCATCATGAATTTTTTTTCAACTGTTGTAGTCCTCAAATAGATATTTCCAATGGGATATCATACGTCTAAAATGGAGATTGTATACAAAAGTTACGACCCCGGGAAGTTGATGTACTGACTTACCCAAACGGGGCCCACATGACTTTTGGTGCTTCATCTCCTAGGGTTAGGTTTTTGGATGTTTAGGGTTTTTGAAACTTCTGTTTATTGTAAAAATGCCTTGATATCCTCATTGTAATCATATTCTTGTGAATGAGCACATCCATCAAATCTCTTCTCAGAGATAAGCTGCGACCATTCCAACAAGCTTGTTTTCTGCTGCATTTTACAGTTTCAGCTTATTTCCTTATTGAATAGAAAACTAGTTTTACTGTATCTATGTTATTCTATTTTAAGAATCTGGTAGTAATCTGTATTCGTTTCATTCTACTCATAAAATATGGATCAAAAATGTAATTGGTTCTTGGTGTGAACAAGGGGCCTTTTAGGGCACTCTCTAGTCCTTGACCAAACCCCCATTCAGATTTCACTCAGATATGAATGTCAAATCAAGTTGGGAGCTGGTCCATAAGTGGTTGGGGAGTCGACAAGAACCATAAATGAAAAATTCATAGAAGTGCATGGATTTTCTCATAAACATTCGCACATTTGGTGCATTGTGCGCTCTGAGGGATTTTTTGGCCCGTGCATTGTGCGCGCTCTTCCTTTGGTCAATTTGCGCATGTCAATTTTTTCCTAATTGTATAGTTTTTTTCCTTTTGAAATGTATTTTAGTGTTGCAGGTGAACTAATTGTTGTTAGCATTGTTGTGTTTTTGTAACCATTTGTATGCAATGCTACGGAAAATATTTCAATGATAACATATGCCCCTTAATGTGTGAGGTTAGGAGAATATGTATAGCCAAAATACATCAATGTTTATTTTACTGAGAGTGTCATTGTAATGAAGAGTGTTGAGAGGAAATGGAAGAGTGATCCGCTGGAGGGAGAGGGGGAACTGTGGGATCCAAACCTTTCTCTAGGGAGAAAAAGGAAATATGTGTACAAACGAGGTGTGCATGCCCCATGCTTGTGTCAAGTAACCAAAATGTGAGACGGTAACTGAAGATGTATGTTGATGTAGATAACTGAAACACCCTTCGGGGTAGTTGATAATGGCAGATGATAGGTCTGAATGGTGAACATACTCTGAAGTGAGGCAAGGACGCCTGTAATAAGTGTCAATGACTTGTAGGCATTGATGGACTAATGTATTCAGAGGTCTTCGACTGGTATGAAACAACTGCAATAGTCACATAGTAAGACCCACCGTAACATGAGATTTTTCTGAATTCAAATGTTATGGGGGTCAATGGAATCAGAGAGTAATGATGATTCTCTCTGGGTCGTCTGTGGCTCCTCATTGTGAAGGTAATGAGAGTCAAGATATTGTCTCCCTTCTGGAAACTCCGCTGATGTCGATAGAAAGGGAGACATGACTCCAAGAAGCAAAGGGCTTCGTGAAATCCACTGATATTATATCAAGTACTGACAGGTAGCATGAACAAAGTCAAACTGCGGTAAGACTCAAGACTGCCCTTGTTTGGGGAATTTTTAAGGAGGATTGGAAGCAACCATAAAAATCTATTTAGTGTTAGGGGGACAACTAGATATGGGGTTAAATTGTTCCAGAGGCTAACAAAGTGGAAAAACTCAGAGATCATGGGTACATGGACTTAGGATACTCAGGGTTTATGAACGATGTCAGAATGAAAAGGGAGAGTGGATGCCCCAACCAAGGGCTACATGGGTTGCTTTGCCGGGAAAATAAGGTCATCAAGGGTGGCAACAAAAAGACAAGTAAATGTTGGAAACAAAGGCTTTTTACAATTACCAAATAAATAAAGAATAATTTGGGGTGAGTGCACAGATACAAAAACGAGTTCCCCGGTGCAATATGGCTTGGCGTGTGGGGGCGCAAGTTGTGACAGAGAACTAGTGGAGGGTGGGGGGCCCATGGGTGGGTTTCTGTATGAGGTAATGAATGGAGGGAAATCTGCAAATGGGAAAACTGATGGTGGATTATATGGAGGGATAATGATACTGCGGAGGTGCAGTCAATAGAACTGAGATGATATAACCTAGGAGCCCATTGGGAAAGCTAGCAATATGATGAGAATAAGTATGTGGCTTATTCTTAGAATTGCATAAGACTGTCGGGACTCCCATCCCTAGGGGGTGAAATCAGCATGAGTTTCAATTTGTCAAGGGGAACTATGAATGGGAAAACTCATGTGGGGAAGAGTTCTACCGGGTGATAGTACCAAAATGTGGTGGAGGTGATGGTACTGCAGAGCCAGATATAAGGACCTTAAAGGTAAATGTCAGAGGGTGTGACTAGGAGATGAAGTTGATTTACAAAGAGAATAATTACATGCTAGTGCTGAACATATACCTAAAGGGGCTACGTCGCTTTGATGCCTAGGTACCTGCACACATGAAAACTAAATACCTGACGTGAACAATATCTGATGATAAATAACATATAGCAGTTATCTGGTAATTTTGAACATGAGCATGCCTACGTGACCATGACATGATAACAATTCTCCCTTGGGGCCAAGTTTAGATGATGACCCAGGGAATGTGACTGTGTATATGGTGGGACCAGGATCCCGTGGTTGAGAAAGGATCTAAAAAAGGAGGCTTTAGGCTCCTGTAACTTAGTGTGGAAGTTTGGAAATGATGAGTGTAGTGGCCATAGTCTAAACAAATGGCACAAGTGAATTTGATTTGCAAACCCACATTGCGCAGTGGAGGACTCCAGAGTACTAATGGACGTACTTGGTGGAGTGGAGAGCAATGTGGTGGCTCAAGGGAGTTGGATCAGATTGCGTAACTCAGGAAGAGTAGGGCATCTATTACTGGGGTGCCCATCTATTTCGCATAGTGTGCAAGGAGGTTGAACTCGAGGGGGAAGTGGAGCTGTGGGATTTTTCTTCTTTCATCTTCCCTCAACAACGACAGTGGTGCCAACAATGGGGGGGGATGGGTGGCGTGGCGGGATCCTGTACTGGAATCTGCAATGGTATTCCCTCCGTTTGAGGAGGGAGATATGGTTTAGGAACCATTGAAGGTGGATGTAAATACCATAAAGGGATGGCAAGCACCATGTTAGGAAGGGTAAGGGTTGCAACTACTTGGAATGATTGCACTTCAGGTGGGGGGTAGAAGAAGGGAATTTGAGTAATGTCTTGAAAAACTGTCTCCCAAAATGGGATTTTCCCCATGGAGGGGGGGGGGATTAGGGGTTAGTGGTGCAGTGGTTTTCTCAGGGGATTCCTGAGGTAATGGTTCTTCAAATGGTGGAATGTCAAGGTGAGGAGAGGCCTTAGTGGGAGGAATAGTGTATCCAATATCGGTTCCATTAGAAGATACTACACACACTTTTGTTGAAGGGTGTAGGAGGGGTGGTGCTCCATGATATGCCCCCAACAAGGATGGGTCTTTGAAGACAATCAATTCCTATTCCCTCAAGAGGTGAGTGGAATGGTCTATTTCAATGATGCTTGAAGGCTCCAAAGGGAAAACATGATTCTCAAGGGAGAATTGAGGCAACATAACAATAATATGAAGATCTTGGTTTCTTAGTGCACCCATGGCTCTTATTTATAACATTTCTTCAAGGAAAAATGTAATTGGTTCTTGGTGTGAAAAAGGATCCTTTCAGGGAACCCTCTAGTCCTTGACCAGCCCCCCATTCGGATTTTTCTAAGACATGAAGGTCAAATCAGGTTGGGAGCTGGTCCATAAGTGGTTGGGGCCTGACAAGAACCATAAATGCATCATTCATAGAAGTGCGGATTTTCTTGTACACAGTCACACATTTGGTGCATTGTGCACTCTAAGGTCTTTGTTGGCCTGCACACTATGTGCGCGCTTCCTTTGGTGAATTTGTGCATGTCAATTTTTGCCCAATTGTAAAGTTTTTTTCCTTTTGAAATGTATTTTAGTGTTGCAGGTGAACTAATTGTTGTTAGCATTGCTATGTTTCTGTAACCATTTGCATGCAATGCCACAGACGATATTTCAGTGATAACATATGCCTCCTCATGTGTGAGGTTAGGAGCATACGTATAGCCGAAATATATCAATGTTTCTTTTACTGAGAGTGCCATTGTAATGAAGAGTGTTGAGAGGAATTGCAAGAGCGATCTGCCGGAGGGAGTGGGGAAACTGTAGGACCCAAACCTTTCTCTAGGGAGAAAAAAGGAAATATGTGTACAAACGAGGTGGGCATGCCCTGGTATGGTCGCCAATTTGTTGTGTTGGTTTTGTCACTTGGGTGAGAAAAACAACAACACTTGCATGTCTAGATGGGATTTCTAGACAAGACAAAAGTTTGTGAGTGGGTTAAACAAGCCAAACACATGTAATAAACAAAGAAACAAACTAAAACAACTAAGAAATAAAAGTTAGAAATCATGATAAACTTAGAACCATAAAAATCAACCAATGACCAACATAATTCTACCAATGGATCAATAGATTAGTAGGAAAAAAACCATAGAGAAAAATGAGGACTTATGAGTCCCCTCTTCCTCCTTGGGAGGGCTCTTGATTTCCCTAATGGAGAGATCTTCTTACAATGGAAGAAAAATGGAAAATGGTGAAGACAATCAATGCCTATTCCCTCAAGATGTGAGTGGAATGGCCTATTGCAATGATGCTTGAAGGCTCCAAAGAGAAAAGAGGATTCTCAAGGGAGAATTGAGGCAACATAACAATACTATAAAGATATTGGTTTCTTAGTGCACCCATGGCTCTTATTTATATCATTTCTTCAAGGAAAAATGTAATTGGTTTTTGGTGTGAACAAGGTGCCTTTTAGGGCACCCTCTAGTCCTTGACCAACCCCCCATTCAGATTTCTCTCAGATATGAAGGTCAAATTAGGTTGGGAGCTGGTCCATAAGTGGTTGGGGGGATGAAAATAACCATAAATACGTCGTTCATAGAAGTGCATGGTTTTTCTCATACACAATCATGTATTTGGCGCATTGTGCACTCTGAGGGATTTGTTGGTCCGCGCACTTCCTTTGGTGAATTTGCGCATGTCATTTTTTCGCAATTGTATAGTTTTTTTCCTTTTGAAATGTATTTTAGTGTTGTAGGTCAACTAATTGTTGTGGGCATTGCTGTGTTTCTGTAACCATTTGCATGCAATGCCACAGACTATATTTTAGTGATAAAAATGTCAATTATTTTTATCTTTGTTAAAATTTAGAAGTTTGACTGTTGTTAGGAGAATTAAGTGGACTCATATTTTGGCACTCCATTTTTTGCAGGGAACATATATGCAGTGTTTACCCCAAGAGATAATCAATGGGGCATTGATTATTGGTTGGCATGATTCTTAGAGGGGAAGAATACCCTCATGCGATCAGTAACAAACTATGAAGGCATTGAATTTATCATTGGGTAAATGGTTATTAAAGGACAATATCTGACACGAGATGAAAGAACACAAAAGAAATACTGTTATGTATTTCAATATTATAAACTAGGTCAATTCATATACCACTTTACAAACTTGGTTATTGGTACAAACCTCCAACTACAAACAATTCCAAGAAATAACTCATCAAAGGTACAATACTTCTTTCCTTACTTTGAGCAAGAGAAGTTAATGGAAATTGTTAGTATTAGAAGTGATCTCGATGGTCTACTTGAATGACCATCTAGGTATGTAAAACAAATAATTTTGGCTTCATTTTGACTGTTGTTAAAATATACCATGCCTTAAAATATATCCATGCCATTCCTTTATATGCCATGTATTTCATTACCTTGCCTTTCCTTCACTTTCCTTGCCTTTCCTTTCCTTTCCTTGCCATCCCTTCACTTTCCTTGCCTTTCCTTACCATCACATCACTTGCCTTTCCTTGCCTTGTATTTCCTTCACTTTCCTTTCTTTTTCTTCACTTTCCATGACATGCCTTTCCTTACCTTGCCGTCCCATCTCTTTCCTTACCTTCACTTGCCTTTCCTTTCCTTCATTTGTCTTGTCTTCACTTGCCTTTCCTTCACTTACCATGCCATGCATTGTTTTGTCTTGCCTTCACTTATCATGTCTTGTCTTTCCATGCCATGCCTTTCTATACCATTCCTTACCATCCCATACCTTTCCATGTCATGCCATGCCATTCCATTCCATTCCATTCCAATCCTTTCCTTCACTTTCCGTGTCTCTTCATTTCCAAGCCATGCCTTTCCATACCATGCCATTCCTTTCCATTTCATGCCTTTCAACACCATTGCATGCCTTTCCATACCATTGCATTCCTTTACATACCATGCCATGCCATGCCATTCCATGTCTTCAATTTCCTTTCCTTGCCTTGCCTTCACTTGCCTTTCCATTCATGCCTTGCCTTTCCTTTCCATTCATGCCTTGCCTTTCCATTCATGCCTTTCATTTCCTTGTCTTTCCATTCATTCCATGCCATGCCTTCCCATTCCTTTCCTTTCCATTCCATGCCATGCCATGCCATGAATTCCATTTTATTTCCATGCCTTTCCATGCCTTGTCTTGCCTTGCCATGATTTGCCTTTCTTTTCCATGCCATGCATTTCTTTCACTTTTCTTGCCTTGCCTTCAATTTCCTTTCCTTCACTTTCCATGCCATGCCTTCACATGCCTTTCCTTCACTTTCCTTGCCTTGTCTTTCCTTCACTTGCCTTGCCTTCACTTTCCTTGCCTTGTCTTTCCTTCACTTGTCTTGCCTTCACTTTCCTTCACTTTACTTGCCTTACCTTCACTTGCCTTCACTTTCCTTTCTTCCACTTGCCTTCACTTGCCTTTCCTTAACTTTATTTCCTTCACTTTCCTTTAAATTCATTCCTTGCCTTGCCACTCATTCAATTTCCTTACCTTCACTTGCTTTCACTTTCCTTGCCTTGCCTTTCCATTCATTCCTTTCCTTGCCTTTCCATTCATTTCCTTTCCATGCCTTTCCATGCCTTTCATTACCATGCCTTTCCTTGCCATTCCATACCATGCCATTCCTTTCCATGCCTTCACTTTCCTTGCCTTTCCTTTCCATTCATGCCTTGCCTTCACTTACCATTCATGCCTTGCCTTGCCTTCACTTACCATTCATGCCTTGCCTTGCCTTTCCATTCATGCCTTTCCTTGCATTTCCTTTCCATTAATTCCTTTTCATGCCCTCACTTTCCATGTCATTCCTTCCCATGCCTTGCCTTGCCATGCCCTTCCATGCCATTCCATGCCTTTTCCTGCCTTGCCATGCCTTTCCTTGCCTTGCCATGCCTTTCCTTGCCTTGAAATGTCTTGTCGTGCCATGCCTTGATTTCACTTTACTTTACTTAACTTTCCTTGCCTTGCATTCACTTGTGTTTCCTTCACTTTTCATGCCATGTGTTATTGCATAATCCTGTCAAGACCTTGGGGGTTTGTGTTTTCTACCTATGTCTGTAATTTTCTCATATTTTCCCCTTCGACAGACCTGATCGTGGTTGTCTCATCCATCCCGGCATGAATTTTTTATTTCATTCGTCGTCATCTTTTCAATCGATTGGTTTTTCCCTGTCAATATGCCCAAAAGAGCTCAGTCCTGAATTCCTCTGTCTCTTATAAATGGTTAATCCCTCCTCCTTCTACCTCCATCAATGAACCTTTATCTTCCCGAACCTAAGTCTGGTCGGCCAAGTCTCCATTTTCACTATCTGAAACATTGAGAATGGTTGAACAGTGACACAAATCAAGCGAGCGAGCAAAGATCATTTTTCAGCGACCATGATCCATCGATGGAGCATATCAAAGGTCATCGAGTAGTTGGAGCCATGAAGTTGCCCGAAGTTTAGTGCCAGGGCAGAGGCATGAGATCAAAGGTCCCAAAGGACCAAAATAATCCGAGCCGTCCGATCGAAAGGGGTGTGTGTCAGCTGATCTGAGCATCACGATTTCACGACTCGGGGTTTCAAGCTTGGAGCACAACACAAACTCCTGAGTCCCGAAATTCCGATCGACTATGCACCGAAGTGTCGATGCCCTTGGAAGGTCTAGCACCAGGACATAGCTAGAGGCCATATGGTGGAACAAGAGGGAGGGGGGTAACATAAGTTTATCCTCGTCGCGATTTCGGCTACTAGGACTTTGAAAGGCGAGGGGTCCCTCCTCCCATTGTATTGGGAATCACCGATATGCGAAACACGAAAGCGCCTCTGGGTTGGGCCCACGATCCTATCTCCCGGTCACGAGGTAACATGGCTGGAAAGAGGAGGCTAGTTTAATTTAAGCGCTCATTGAGCATGTAATATCCCTCGACTGAACCCAATTGTAATGTAATATAAATGTACTTAAGTTGGTGAGCTGTTTTGACCTCATTTTGTAATGCACGTCATGTGGCATAGTGCACACATGAACTGTGCAGTAAAATGATGTAATATGCACATTCCATGCAGTATGGAGGACAACGAGCCTCATGTATATGATATGTGTTATAGGCTCATGAGTCGGTTATTATAAGCTGGGATGCTTATGTTTTGGTATTGGGATGAAACCCCTAGATGTCAAAGGCCAATGCGCCTACTTTGTACATGACTCATGATTAATATAAAATACATTGTTGTGCATAGACTCACCACGATAAAAGAGATGGGGGACTGAACTTCACCAGTTAGGGAAAGGGAGGGCCAAAAGTCAAGGGAATATTATATTAATATTTCCTAAAACATAAAGTATGGATAATTATTTTATCCTAAGTTCTAAAGTTGGGGACAAGTGGACCAAAGTAACTTCCTATATGACAAGTGTCAAGTTGGGGACATGCATTCATATCGTGGGGGACTTAGCTCATTTGATCACTTTTTTCACGGGATTTATTACTAGCAGCTTGACCATCATTCACACCATCACTTCCATGAGAGTTTTATAGTGATTCTTTTCCACACTCAGTTATCCAGTCAATGATTCTATGACCATTTTCACTCATGCATTCCATTATCATTGAGACAACCATTTGATCATTCCAGAGCCTATTCCCATAGCCCTTTTCAGTTAGTGTACCTGGTTATCTTGGAGCGGGATTGAAGAAGCGGGTTGTCGGGCCCGTGAGCAATTCTCTGAGCGAGAGAATTGTTGGGGATTGATTCTTGAAGGTGATAAACTGTAGCTACAACACTCTAAGACTTCTGGTCTGGCCTGTTGCTAAAGACCTGGAAGGGAAGTGGGGAAACCGAGGGACTGTTGAGCAGAGAAGGGGCACACTTCCTTGGGTGGGACATGCATGTGGGGAATGAGAGGCTGTAGGCTGTTAGTTGAGTGAGCACCTGAGACGGAGTCTTTCCTGTTGCCCATGAGCCTTAGCCTAGATATGAACCCTTTACCCTGGGGGGAGTTCAGTCCCAACTAGGGGGTGACTTAATGTTGAGAGTGATGAACAATGTAGTCTAAGGCTGGGAGGTTCGTGGATGGTCTGTACGCGGTTGGTGACAATATTTATAATATAAGTACCAATTGTATAATAAAATGATATGCTACTTTGTTATTTACATGGCTATGTTACGGTTTATCATATATGTGATTATAATTGCTTGTATGTTTTTGGGTAATTCCCTGTAAATGATGCATATCTGTAGTTACTGTTATTTCAGTATAAAGTCGTATGCTACAGAAAGTAATTGTTTGTTTATGTTTATATGTAAAGCTTCTGCAAGAGTGTTGTATGTATATGTTTTAGTTGCATGCAGTTTAAAGAGTAAAATTATGTGGTATAGCTCAGTTGACTACTGGGTATGTTACCGTATGTTCCGCAGTAAGGGAATGAAAGCGTTCCCTAGAGTAGCATGGTCTGACCTATTAAGGCTGGGAATGTTACCGACTAGTGTCAGATCATGAGTGGTTTCTCTGGAGTGGCATCCCACGGCCTGCGAGTGGCCGGGGGAACGTTACAAATTGGTATCAGAGCTTCAGTTCAACACTGAGTTTGGATGGGCCAGAGGGGTTCAGTTGAAGAAAATATTCACAAAAGTGTAACTTCGAAGTGACCAAAATTGGAGTCACGGAGTGTCCAAGGAAAAGGTTGGTGTGCTGGCGTGCACAGTAAATTTTGGCACCGCGCAGAAAAACGTTGGTGTGCCAGTATGCACAGTAAATTGTGGTGCCGCGTGGAAGATTATTATGTGCGGATGCACGTGCTGAATTTAGCCTTGCGCGGTGAGCACACACACACACATAGTAATGTGCACATGGGGTGTGCATGTATTGCTTAACACAGAGGAGTTTTTTTGGTACGCGCATAAGTATGAGTATAAGTTGTTTCACGACAGTGTATGTAGTAGTGTGCACAGATAAGTGGATGTGATGGAATATGTTGAACTTGACATGGTGCATGCATATGATGAAATGCATGTGGAATATCGGTACACGGTACCAAAACTATGCGCAGTGGATATTAGCACACAACGCAAGAGTAGTGCGCGTAATTTGTCAGTGTGACGAAGAAGAAATGCACAGTAGATATAGGTGCACAGAAAAGCGTTTTACCTTGTGATATTGCTATGCACGATAAATATAAATGAACAAGTCAAAGTTTAGTGCGTGAGAAGTCTCTTGGAAGGGGATGAGACTGAGTTTAATTTGCATAATAATAAAAGAAAAAGAAACACACAACTGCATCGAAGCATTAATTAAAAATAATTTCGAGTTTTATTTTCCTTCGATTCAGACAAATGAAAATAAAATATAAGATTACAAAAAAAAAAAAAAAAACTTATTATAAAAGAAAACAAGATTCATAGCACCACCAGATAGAAATTGTAATAAAAAGTCTAAAATCCATTTCTGTATTTATATAATCGTATTAATCACAAAATTACAAAAGGGTGATGACAACAGTTAGCCTATTGTGAAAAGGGTCGTTTAAGGAACAAACCTATCATCTCTGGTACTCCTTATCTTCGCTACCGACTGTTCAAAATTCGCTAAAACATGCTTAATTTTTAGTTGAAGACTTACTTCAGCTTAGTGATCTCCTCCTTTAAAGAAGAATCTAACCAGACTGGTTGATTCTCTCCAACACTTTTGGCCGCTTCAGCCGTAGATTCCTCCTTCTTCTGCTGCTTACTCCTTTTCTTCTTAGCGGTTGGCATGTTGATGACTAAATCCTTCATAGTGGGATTCAACCTCACTTCCAACCACGAGTCTATAGCCGGCTCTGTGTGGAACTTAGTTGCTAGAATGTGTGCAAGGACCCTTTCCTCCTTATTCGCAGGAAAGTCTAGCATGTTGCCCGAATAACCAGTCTCACTTGATTTAGCCTTGTCAATGTATCTCAGGTTGTGGATACCAAAATGTTCTTACAGAGAGTAGAAAGTTGAGCAGTTTGGAGAGTACTTCAGTTATGGATATGCAGATACCTTCATACTTGGGGAGTGGTAATTATAGAATTCCATTTATGAAGCGCAGACGGATTACGTACAAGATCGTTGGGTTGCCATGCTTGACCAATCCATTTCAAATGATTATCTTTTGAGTTCATTACATGGAGGCATTCATCTCACGTCACATGGCTGTGAAGTACTGAACGAGTGAATTAGGGTGATCTGACTAGCCGTCACCCACTCCACGAGTGGTGGATTTGACATGTTGAGACACGTGATACTGCATCTTGGCGAAAGTGGTTTCGGAAAACCACCTTCTTGCACAAGTGTATCTCTGAAGGAACTGCACGTCTGTGTTTTCAAGACTTGAGTCTTATCTAGAATTGTCATGGTGATAACACAAAGAAATAGGGAGAGATAATTATTATGTGTATATTGAACCAAAATGGTGCATATTCTCATGAATTGTTGAATTGTTAGCCTGATAAGTTTCGATGGCTGCATGTTTTGTAGAATTAACAACAAATCGATCAGAACCCAGACCAGTGCAGAGTCCATAGGAATGGAAGAAGCACAGGGGAATTACAGTCAGCAAGATGAGAGAAGAGGGGTGGATGTCCATTTGGGCATGGAAGGAACGGACTCCAACAGACATGGAGAAGAAAGGAATGAAGATATGAATATGGATGAGACCATTAAGAAATTGTAGAAGGATGTACAAAGCCATAAATCTGATAATGAAAGGCTTATGAAAGCCAAAGAGAAACATGATGAATTCAACATGAAGTTATTGGAGGGTTTGAACAAAATAGAAAATAAATTGGTTAAGGAGAGTGGCTCAAGTAAATCTGGGAGTCACAAACCTTCAGAGGAGAAAATAAAAGCAAAAAGTGCTAGTAGACATCACCATCATTCTCAAAGGAATTCCAATAAGAAAACATGATACAACTCGAGTCTATCCCCTATCAGAAGGTATAAGATATCTGGGGTGGATGAGATAAGAGGAGAAATGAACAAAATCAAACCTCCTACATTCGATGGTGAACACAAGAAGGATGAAGATGCAGAAACATGGTTACTGTTGGTCACTATAATTGCTTAATTAATTTCAAACAACCAAGTGAAACATAAATTATCAACCCAGGGAAGTCTTTTGTTTCAAAGATAGCTGCGCACTATATATGCTCAATTCCAAAAGCACTTAGTGTTGTAGTAA
>ML782255.1:345549-370602 GCA_009831015.1 Picea engelmannii
GACAGTTCTGTGTTTCAGCATCGGTCTTGAATACTGTTCTGCAGATATAGACACTTATGTACTTCTAATCAATGGTTAAGACCAAAAGTAATGTAAAATATCATGCAAAACAAATTAAGCATATAATCATGAGAAAGGACGTTGTATACCTTGGAATGATCAGGTGAGGTGATAATGTGAGTCTAAATACTAGTAATGAAAGGTATAATAATGTCAAAAGGTATAGGCAAAAAGGTGCATAGCGTGGTCCTAACAGTTACTAGGCATGAGAAAGTATTTTCAATTGCATAATTATTCTTCTCATGCAGAAGGTAGAATCACTATCTATCAACTCAAAGGAAAGGCCTCCATGTGGTGGGATCAACTTGTGCAGGTGCAACACACTGTAGAGAAATATGTTACTTGGAGGGAATTCAAGAAGTATTTTGAGAAGAAGTACTTGAATAAGAGATACTATGACAAGAAAATGAAAGATTTCTTTGAACTCAAGCTTGGAAGTATGACCATAGATGAATATGAGAGAAGGTTTTTTGGAACTGCTGAAGTATGTCTCCTTCATCAAGGATGAGACAGTCAAAATTCAAAGGTATTTAAGTGGATTTCCATCATTCATCAGTGAAAAAATATAGTATGATGATCCCAAGACATTAGAAGAGACCATAAGGAGAGCTAAATGCCTATATGATCAGCAAAAAGCAAGGCCATATTTCCAAAAGGCTTGGGAAGACAATAAGAAATTCAAGATGGATCAGAGGAAGAAGGGAGCTAAGCCACCATTCTTCAGAAATAATCCACAAGGAAAACAAATGCCTAAAGAACCCATAACAATTGACATAGGGAGTCAAGGGCCAAGGAAGCCACCTATGCAATGTTGGGGTTGTAAAGGGGACCATAGGTTCAGAGATTGTCCTGACAGAGGTGAAAAAGGTAGGGCTATTCATAATGTACAATGAGCTGAAACAATGGAAGACATGGGCAGATATGTGCCAAGGATTTATGCATCCTTGGACAACAAGAAAGCAGAGTATCAGTCCCACATGATTGAAGTGAAAGGCATGATCAACAACCAAACCCTTGCTATTTTGATTGTTTCAGGAGCTAGTCATAGTTATATAGACCCTAAGATGGTGGAAAGTTTGCAATTTCCAAGAAGTAAGCATGGGAAATCCTGATTGGTGCAACTGGCTACAGAAGCCAAAAGAAAGGTTAATGAAATGGTTAAGTCATGCCTCATAGACATGAATGGACTGAACACCAAGGAAAATTTAAATATCTTTCCTTTAGGTTCCTATGACTGTCTAATTGGGATGGATTGGTTGGACCAACATCACACTCTCTTAGACTATCACAACAAAACATTTACTTGCCTGGATGAGGAAGGGGAACTAAGGAAGGTATAGGGAATCCCCAGGGCAGTAACCATTAGAGAAATTTCAGCATTGCAGCTGAAGAAGTGTTACAGAAAAGGATGTCAAATAATTGCAGCTCATTTGGCAGAGACACCTAGAGATACGGTGCCAAATTTGGAAGATTATGCAGTCCTGGAATATTTTTAAGATGTGTTCAAGGAGGTACCCGGACTACCCCCAAGGAGAGACATTGATTTCTCTATAAATTTGATGCATGGAGCAATGCCAGTATCAAAGACTCTTTACATAATGAGTACACTAGAATTGAAGGAGTTGCAAATGTAGCTTGAAGAACTTCTAAAGAAGGGGTATATACTCCCAAGCATGTCACCTTGGGTGCCCCAGTATTGTTTGTGAGAAACAAAGATGGAATACTAAGGTTGTGCATTGACTTCAGATAGTTGAATAAAGTGATTGTTAAGAACAAGTATCCTCTGTCGAGGATTGATGACCTCTTTGATCAATTAAAGGATGCAAAGATATTTTCAAAGATAGATCTCAGATCAAGATACCATCAGGTAAGAATTAAAGAACAAGATATTAACAAGACCTCCTTTAGGACAAGGTATGGTCATTATGAGTTCATAGTGGTACCATTTGGGTTGTCAAATGCACCAACTATTTTCATGTGCTTAATGAATGGTGTTTTCCGAGAGTATTTAGACAAGTTTGTCCTTGTCTTTTTGGATGACATTATTATATATTACAAGTCAAAGGAAGAGCATGAACATCATTTGAGGATGGTGTTGCAAGTATTAAGGGAGCATCAATTATATGCCAAATTGAGAAAGTGCTCATTTTATAAAAAACGGATTCATTATTTGGGGCATATCATTTCAAAGGATGGGATAGAAGTGGATCTTGAGAAGATAGAGGCCATTAGAGAATGGTCAGCACCGGAGAATGTGACAGAGGTGAGATCATTCATGGGTCTTGCAGGCTACTACAGAAGATTTATTGAAGGATTCTCAAAGATTTCACACCCAAACACTTCTTTGCAAAGAAAGGGAGTGAAGTTTTAGTGGACACTGGATTGCGAGAAGAGTTTCCAACACTTGAAACAATTATTGACAAGTGATCCAATATTAAGGATCACAGACCCAAAATAAGACTTCATCATATGCACCGATGCATGTAATGAAGGACTTTGTGGAGTCCTCAGTCAAAATGGGTTTGTCATATGTTATGAATCAAAAAAGTTGAAGGATCATGAAAGAAAATATACCACTCATGATTTGGAGTTGGCAGACATAGTGCATGCCCTAAGGAAATGGAGACACTACCTCATGGGAAAGAGGTTTGAGCTAAGAACAGACCACAATGGTCTAAAATATTTATTTGATAAGCCAAATCTAAATGCTAGACAAAGAAGATGGTTAGAATTTCTAAGCGAATATGACTTTGATATAAAGCATATCAAGGGGAAAGAGAATAAAGTGGTTGATGCACTCAGTAGGAAGGTGCATGAATTACATGTTACAACCATTATCATGTACCAAACTGATATTAAAAGAAAAATTCTAGAGGCTTCAAATGCAGATCTGCAGTACAAAGAATTGGTAGCAATGCTACAACAGGGTAAGATGCTTCAGAAGGTGGATAATTATAAGTTGGGAATAGATGGAATACTGTTGCGCAAGAACAAGATTTTTGTTCCAAATGTCCAGGAATTGAAATGTATGATTTTGCATGAAACACATAATGTTCCTTATGCAGGGCACCCTGGATATCAAAAAATCATGGCAGTTATCAAGGGCCATTACTTTTGGCTAGGTATGAAGAAAGAGATCTTCGAGTACATCGCTAGATGTATGGAATGCCAAAAAGTGAAAGATGAGAATAGGCACCCAGTGGGGTTTCTGCAATCTTTAACCATTCTTGAGTGGAAGTGGGAAATGGTGAAAATGGATTTTATTATGGGATTGCCTAGAACAAGCATGCTGCATGATTCAATCATGGTGGTGGTGGACAATCTTACAAAAGCTGCCCATTTTATTCCACTAAAAACTATGCACAAGGCAACAACGGTTTCTGATATTTTCATGAAGGAAGTGGCACGATTGCATGAGATTCCTAAAACAATTGTGTCTGACAAAGACCCGAAATTGACCTCAAATTTCTGGAAAGGAATGTTCAAAGGATTCAGAGCGAATCTGAACTTTAGTACAACTTATCATCTCGAGTCTGATGGATAGACAGAGAGGGTGAATAGGATGATAGAAGATATACTGAGAATGTATGTGATGGAAAAACCATCGAAATGGGAAGACTACCTACACTTGGTAGAATTCGCGTACAACAATGGGTATCAGGCATCATTGAAGATGAGCCCATTTGAAGCACTTTACAACAGAAAGTGCAATACTTCAATGAGTTGGGATAATCCAACTGGTAGGACAGTAGTTGGGCTAGAGTTGCTCAGGGAAATGGAGGACCAAATGAAAAAAATAAGCTGAATTTAAAAGCTTCCCAAGACAGACATAAAAGTTATGCCGATAAGAACAAAACCCACAGAGAATTCAAAGTGGGTGATCATTTTTTCCTGAAAATGAAAGATAACAGGATTTCCTTGAAGCTGGGAAGTTGTGCCAAGTTGGCAGCTAGATTTTGTGGGCCTTTTGAAATCCTAGAGAGGATTGGTCCAGTTGCTTATATGATTGCATTGCCTACATCTATGTCTATTCATAATGTCTTCCATGTATCATTGCTAAAGAAATATATACATGATTCTAATCATGTTATTGACTGGAATGTGATTTAGGTGGAGAAAGAAGGCGCTTTTCAAGTGCATTCAGTGCACATTTTGGACCAGAAAGTCAAACAGTTTTGGAACCCAGCCATAGGGCTTGTAAAGGTTCAATGGACATGGTACAGTCCCGAGGATGCTACTTAGGAGCATGAAGATGCAATGCAGACATAATACCCGCATCTTTTTGAAGATTTTTGAAAACTCTGTTATATATGGGTGTATGATGCACTGAGGATAGTGCATAAATAAAGGGAGGGCATTGTAATATCCCTCGGTCGAACCCAATTGTAATGTAATATAAATGTACTTAAGCTGGTGAGTTGTTTTGACCTCATTTGGTAATGCACGTCATGTGGCATAGCGCGCACATGAACTGTGCAGTAAAATGATGTAATATGCACATTCCAGGATACCGCACGTAGTAACTAGGGTGCATGCAATATGGAGGACAACGAGACTTATGTATATGATATTTGTTATAGGATGGTGAGACAGTTATTATAATATGGGATGCTTATGTTTTGGTATTGGTCAGGAATGCCTAGATGTCAAAGGCCAATGCACCTACTTTGTACATGAATCATGATTAATATAAAATACATCACTGCGTGTAGACCAACCACGATAAAAGAGACGGGGGACTGAACTTCACCAGTTAGGGAAAGGGAGGGCCAAAAGTCAAGGGAATATTATATTAATATTTCCTAAAACATAAAGTATGAATAATTATTTTATCCTAAGTTTTAAAGTTGGGGACAAGTGGACCAAAGTAACTTCCGATATGACAAGTGTCAAGTTGGGGACATGCATTCATATCGTGGGGGACTTAGCTCATTTGATCACTTTTTTCATGAGATTTCTTACTAGCAGCTCGACCATCATTCACACCATCACTTCCACAAGAGTTTCACACTGATTCTTTTCCACACTCAGTTATCCAGTCAATGATTCCATGACCATTTTCACTCATGCATTCCGTTATCCTTGAGACAACCATTTCACCATTTCAGAGCCTTTTCCCATAGCCCTTTTCGGTTGGTGTACCTGGTTAGCTTGGAGCGGGATTGAAGAAGCAGGTTTTCAGGCCCATGAGAAATTATCTGAGTGAGAGAATTGATGGGGATTGATTCCCGAAGGTGATAAAATGCAGATGCAATGGTCTGAGACTTTCGGTTTGGCCTGTTGTTGAAACCCTGGAAGGGAAGTGGGATAGTCGAGGGACTGTTGAGCAGAGAAGGGACACACTTCCTTGGGTGGGTCAGGCATGTGGGGAATGAGAGGCTGTAGGCTGTTAGTTGAGTGAGTGCCTAAGATAGAGTCTTTCCTGTTTCCCATGAGCCTTAGCCTAGATAGGAACCCTTTACCCTGGGTGGAGTTCAATCCCAGCTCGGGGGTGACTCACTGTTGAGAGTGATGAACAATGTAGTATAAGGATGGGAGGTTCGTGGATGGTCTGTATGCGGTTGGTGACAATATTTCTAAGATAACTACCAATTGTATGATAAAATGATATGCTACTTTGTTATTTACATGCCTATGTTACGGTTTATCATATATGTGATTATAATTGCCTATATGTTTTTGGGTAATTCCCTGTAAATGCTACATATTTGTAGTTACTGTTATTTCAGTATAAAAGTCGTATGTTACAGAAAGTAATTTTTTGTTTATGTTTATATGTAAAGCTTCTGCAAGAGTGTTGTATGTATATGTTTTAGTTGCATGCAGTTTAAAGAGTAAAATTATGTGGTATAGCTCAGTTGACTACTAGGTATGTTACCATATGTTCCGCAATAAGGGAACAAAATCATTCCCTAGAGTAGCATGGTCCGGCCTGTTAAGGCTATGAATGTTACCGAATGGTGTCAGAGCATGAGTGGTTTCTCTGGAGTGGTGTCCCACAGCTTGCGGGTGGTCGGGGGAACGTTACAGAGCAGCAGGTGATCATGGCCATTTCATGGAATGAGGATGGCTGTCGATTTTGAAGGTAGATCTAATCGTTGATCTGGGTGGATGATTTCATGAAATCACGTGTTGGGAGCTCTGAGGCTTAGATTTTGGGAATCCCCAAATTCTGAAATGTCGAAATGCCTTTGAAGATAGGTGCTGGGTCATGGCCCTGGGTTACATTGAGGGTGGAGCCAGAAGAAAAGGGAGCTAGCCTCTGAGCCTTGGAGAGCAGGCACATGGTCATCCCCTATGCATGCAATCTCGACCAGTCTCCATGAAGAAAGCAGTTAATGAAAATTGAGCAAGTGGTTGAAACCTCAACTCAATCCATAAATGGAAGGCGTGGTGGGTCTGAAACAGTCAACTTGTGGTATCCCTATAGATAGGTTTCCCTGTAAGAGCCATGTCGATCTGAGCCCGTGTCAGACAAGAGATTGTGTGCACAGTATAGAAGAAGATCATGCGCACGTAAAGCTTTGAAGGTAATAGCTCAGCCACTCCTCTGTCATGAGTGGCGAGCATCTATGAGTATATATACTCAATTTTTATATCTTTGTAAGGATCGATGGTAGAGCTAAGCTCCCAATTGTAAAGTTTTAACAAGGCCTCTGGTTCTCTGGTTATAGACTGATACGTGAGACTTCTTGTTTAATGGTGGCTAGCCTCTTCCTTACTCTTTGCTTCTAACTCTTAAGGCTTGGGCATGGATGATCTAGTTGGGTGCTGTAATGATGGTATAGTGTAGGTTTGATTATATCAGGTTTTGCATCATTTTAAGGTTCTTGAAGCTATTAGATCTGAGAGGATATCATATCTGAGACTTTTCCTCCCAAAGGATGTTGGAAGATCGGATGTCCATAGCAGACTTTCATACTTTTCTCTTTTTTCTACACCTACTCACCACTATGCAACTTACTAGCCTAAGTTAGATTAAGACCTCACCTAGCTCTGTATTTCCAACCCAGTTCTCTGAGTTAAAATGATATTGTTCTGAGTTTACTTCCATTTAGTCACCCTTTATAAACAACCCGTGACATATAAACTGATGGGTATCGGGCTTACTCTTGCTGCAATCCAGGAGTGACTCCTGGTGCTAACATTTCTGGTGCCGTTTTCGAGGATGAAATTGAAGATTTTCCCTGGGTAGAACGACAAAGCTTACTGATTCTGAGGGTGCATCAGAACCTAGTACATCAAAGATTGCTACTGTGCACTTGGAGACTCCATTATTGTCTCTCCGTTGAGGCACCATAGGTGACTCCACTGTTTCAGTTGTGGCTTCCAAAGGCAGAGATATGAAGTATACTCCACAGTTGCCTTTAGAAACACCTGAAGTTGACCCAGAGAAAATTATCAGAAAAGGAAAGGCCCCTCAAGAAGGAGCTTCTGCTACTGAACCATGTATTTCTGATGATTTTCATGGTGCTTCTTTAAAAACTCCATTTTCTACTTCTCATTCCCCTGTCATATCTTCTATTGGAGTTTCCCGAATTTTAAATTTTGGGAGTGTTCTTGTTGAGTTTTCCCCCCTCGTCTGGGATTAGAGGGAGAAATCCTTGTCACTCCTCTCTCCCCTGAAGTTGTACCATGGTTTAGACCTAGCGCCTCAGAATATTTCCCTACTTTGGGCTTTACCACCCCTCCTCCTATTACTGTTGCTACTGCGTGAAGAGAAGCTTCTGCTCCCTTAAGCCCTGTAGCCTTTTCTCTAAATCCTATGTTTTTCCCCTTTCCTCCCTGAAGCTCAGTTCCAATCTCCAATGTTCACACTCCTTCCCCTCCTAGTTATCCTCCACCTATTTTCCCTATGGTAGGAGAAAATCCCCCTATGACTAGAATGGAGGCTATTATAGCTGCTAGGTATGCCCCCCTTGTTTTGCCTCAGCCTCTGAATTCCCTCCCAGCGGATGGCTACCTTAAGAAGTTAGCCAAGTTCATAGGCGAAGGAGACATAACCGCAGAAGAACACCTTGAAGCCTTTTATAGTTTTACATATCATCATGTCATCATGCATGCAGATGTATGGATGAGGATTTTTGTTCATAGCCTTGAAGGAGAGGCTAGGAAATGGTTTAGGGCCTTATCTCCTGGATCTATCGATGGGTTGAGTCTTTGGATAATGTCTTCTTGAGACAATGGGGGGATAAAAAGGATTTCATGTATTATATCATAGAGTTTGGGTCCCTAAAGAGAAAAGAGGGAGAATTTGTCTCTGACTTCTCCAAAAGGTTCAACAAGATGTACAATAAGATCCCTTCTAAGATAAAGCCCATAGAGGCTTTATCCAAAATTACTTATGCCAGTGATTTTGACCCCGATTTCCGCCTCTTGTTGAGGGAAAGAAGAGCCACTTCCCTGGCTCACATGTAGGATGCGGCTGTCGAAGTAGAGTCTAATATATTGGATGTTGACTGACTCAGAAATAAGATTGATAGAGACATACCCAGGAAGAGACCTAAAGCCTCCACATATGGTTCCTCCACACTCCCCCCTCAAATGGACGAAGTAACCAAGATACTAAAATCACTTTCGGCTAGGAAGGAAAGGTTGGAGCTAGAAGGGAAGTCGACGTACAAAAATCCGCAAAATGTTGACAACAGAGGCAATTTCAGGAAGCCAAAGAACAATGTGCCTCAGATTATGACAAGGGAGCAAAGGAACAGAGATAGGGATGATCAGAGGATTCAAAACCCTCTCCAAAATAACTTGGTTGATGATGAGGAGAGGGAAGAAGAAGAGCTTGACCCCGAAATTCATTGTATTGGAGACACCTCCCCTTTTCCCCATTTAATTCAGTCTGAATACAAGGAGTTCCTTATGAAAATTCAAATGAATGAGCTGAGTAAGGGGGAGAAAGAAAATAATAGAAGTCCCAATAAATATAGCCTCAGGTCAAAGAAGAAAGAAGGGAAGTCTGACATCCATGATCAACCCCTAGTAACAAAAAATCCTGCTAAAGATGCAGCGAATTGTAGCAAGGAAAGGAAAGCTCAGAATCTCTCGCCAATAGGCAAAGACCCTGTCTCAGAGGTAAGGGAAATTCAAAATCCTCCTTCCTCCTTTAACTTTGAGCATGAAATTCAGAAAATCAAAATTCCTGTGCCCATTTCAGAGCTAGTAAAACATGAAGATTTCAAAAGGTCCCTCTCTAAGCTACTTCAGTATGAACCATCCCGCCATTCCACAGACTCAATAAATATCCAATATGAAAATCCAATGGTCATCCTAGGTCCTATGGTAGAAGACAAAGATGATTCATCCCCTCCCTTCTACACATCCCTGAACATACATGATAAGGCACTGCATAACTGTCTGATAGAGTCTGGGGCATCTCATAATCTCATGCCCAAAACTGTCATGGAAGAATTGGGACTAGAAGTCACAAAGGATTACCATGATTTGTATTCCTTTGACTCTAGGAGGGTGCAATGTCTTGGGGTTATCAAATATTTGGTTGTAACCTTGTTTCAACTGCCCATGAAAAGTGTGGTCATGGACGTTGTGGTAGCTAATGTTCCCCCCAAATTCGGCATGCTGTTGTCAAGATCATGGATAAAGAGACTTGGGGGAACCTTGAAATGGACCTCACATATGCTACTATTCCGGTGTTTGGAGGTGAGCAGAGGAGACTTTACAGAGAAGCTCAGTTGGCCTACATAATCAGTGATGAAGTCGATCCTACCAATCATCCCATATTTTCCCTTGATACTGATTTGGGATCCAACTTATTGCAACTCACCAACACCCCTGAGGCTCCTCTTCAAATTAGAAATCATCATGTTTCCTTTCATGAAGTACCTCCACCAACTACTACTGTGTGGAAAATTTTCTTTGACGGAGCTTCTTCTAGAGAAGGTGTTGGTGGTCGAGTAGTCCTTGTTTCCCCTACTCAGGAAGTTATATCTCTGTCCTAAAAATTAGAATTTGAAGCTACCAATAATGTGGCAGAGTATGAAGCTCATGTTTTTGGATGAAGGGATGCAAAGGACATGGGGATTAAAGAGATAGCTGTGTTTGGAGATGCTGAGCTAATTATCCAGTAGATCAGAAATATTTATAAGGCCAAACACCCTCGGCTTAGGAGCTACATAAATGAAGCCTGGGACCTCATCGATGGTTTTTTCCTAGCTTTCAATATATCATTTATTCCAAGAGGAGAAAACATTGTGGCTGATTCTATGGCTATTTCAGCAAGCAATTTCAGAGTCCCTCTGCCACCCAAACTCAGGTATGATACAGAAGTGAAATACAAGCCCTCCATACCTGACAATGTCATGCATTAGAAGGTTTTTGAGGATGATCTTGAAATAAAAAGATTCCAAGAGACTGTTGAGGATTTTTCATCATTGCACATTGATCAAGACCCTTCGTCTGAAGCCAATCCTTATGTTGGTGACCTTATGAACAATATTGTTGATCATCATATTGTTCAACTACCTAGAAATCACATTCCAAAGGGACAGGTTCCTTTAGAAAGGATTTTTGATAGAAATGATGTGGTGGTAAGGGGAAAATTTTCAAATGATGATGCTGATGCAACTGAGTGTAACATTGGCACAGAGGAGGAGCCAAAGTTTGTTAGATTTTCAAACAAATTGATAAGACAACAGAGGGATGATTATGTTGAGTTATTAAGGGAATTTGTTGATGTATTTGCATGGACCTATGAAGACCTCAAAACATATGACACAAATTTCATCGAGCATAAGATCCCACTGAAAGAGGAGGCTAAGCCATTTAGGCAGAAATTAAGAAAAATAATTCCTATTCTATTGCCTATCATGGAGAGAGAGGTGAAGAAGCTTTTGGATGCCCAAATCATTGTCCCTTTAAGATATTTCGAATGGGTGGCCAACCTGGTCCCATTTAGGAAAAAGAATGGAGAAATCAGACTGTGTGTTGATTTAAGGAATTTGAACAGGAGTTCAAAGAAGGATAACTACCCTTTGCCAAAAATGGAACACATATTACAAAGGGTAACTGGCGCATCAAGGATATCCATGATTGATGGCTTTTCGGGCTACAATCAGATCTCGGTCCTACCTGAGGACAAAGAAAAAATGACCTTCACCACTCCTTGGGGTACGTTCATGTATGCCAAGATGCCCTTTGAATTGATGAACGTAGGGGCAAACTTTCAGAGAGCCATGGATATCGCTTTCATTGGAGAAAAGGACAAGTTTGTGGTTATCCATCTGGATGATATTATAGTCTTCTCTAGATTAGATAAAGAGCACTGTGAGCATTTAAAAAGAGTTTTCTTGAAATGCAGGAAATTTGGTCTCTCCTTAAACCCCAAGAAATCATTGTTTTCCATGAAGGAGGGAAAGTTGTTGGGCCACATAGTATCGGCCGAGGTAGTCAATATCGATCCCAGCAGGGTGGAAGTGATCCAAACATTATCACTCCCAAGGTCTAGGAAAGAAGTCTGGTCTTTTTTGGGCAAGATTAATTTTCTAAGGAGGTTTGTTTCAAATTTTGTTGAATTGGTAAAACATATCACAACCATGCTCAGGAATTGGGGTGACTTAAAGCGGACTGTTGAGCCCAGAGAAATCTTTATCCAGATTAAGAAAGCATAAACCGAAGCACCTATGCTGATCATCCCTAATTATTCTAAGGATTTTCTGATCTTTTCTTTTTCTTCTCCTGATACAGTGGCAACGATTTTGTTGCAGAAGAATGCCAAAGGGCTGGAACAACCTATTTCATTTGTTAGCAGAGCGCTGAGAGATGCAGAGATCAGATATGACATCATGAAGAAATAGGACTATGCCTTAGTGAAAGCTCTCAAAGCTTTCAGGGTCTACATTCCGCATTCAAAAATCATTGCATATGTCCCTTCAGCCTCTGTGAAGGACATCCTTATTCAACCAGACATAGACAGGAAAAGGAGCAAATGGATTGCCAAAATCCTTGAGTTTGATCTGGAAATAAAGTTCACCAAGCTAGTTAAAGGGAAAGGTTTAGCCAAGTTGTTGGATGAATCTAATTGTAGAGCCTTGGAGGTTAACTTAATCAATGTTTGCTCAGAAAATCAGCAAGCTTAATTATCCAACAAAGGTTCTGAGGACAACTTACCATTAGCAGAGTGCACCTAGTATGGAGACATTATATATTTTTTGCAAGAATTAAGGCCTCCTGATAGAATGGGGAAAACCAAGGCAAGCTCTTTAAAGCTCAAAGCAGTCAGATATTTCCTTGTTGACCAGGTCTTGTATTGGAAGGACCCTCTAGGAGTGATTTTGAGATGTCTAGACTGATAGGAGGCCCAAAGGATTATGTTTGATTTTCACAGTAGCCTGTGTGGAGGGCACCATTTCTGGAAGACCACAGCCTAAAAAATTCTCAGGGTTGGGTACTACTGGCCCACTTTATTCATGGATGTCTATAGAAAGATTAGAGCCTGCATCAAATGTAAAAAATTCTCAGGAAAGTAGTAGCTCAAATCTCTGCCACTAAAGCCTGTAGTAGCTTAAGGACACTTTCAACAATGGGGGTTGGACTTCATTGGGGAGATTCATCCTCCTTCAAGTGGTCAACACAGGTGGATCCTAACTGCCACAGACTATTTCACCAAGTGGATAGAAGCTATCCCCACGAGGAGTGTTTCTCACAAGGTAATTATCAGCTTCCTAGAGGATATCATAACAAGGTTTGGCTATCCTAACAGAATTATCACTGATAATGTTGCATCCTTCAAGTCTGAGCCATTGATTAAGTTCTGTGAGCAGTTTGGGATTTCATTAATTCACTCCATACCTTATTATCCCCAAGGAAATGGATTGGCAGAGTTTTCTAACAAGAGTATGATCAAGCTCATTAAAATATTGTTAGAAGACAATAAGAAGGTCTGGGATTCAAAGATCAAATTTTCTCTGTCAGCTGATCGAGTGATAACAAAGAGGTACCTAGGCATCTCCCCTTTCCAACTTGTTTATGGGACAGTAACTATTTTTCCTTCTCAGCTGGCTCTACCTGTAGCAAAATTATTTCAAGATTATCAAGGAGAGCCTGACAATATGATCAGAAGGATTCATCAACTTGTGGAGGTCCAACAGACTAGAGAGAAGGTGATGGACATAGCTCATGACCTTCAATAAAGAATCAATAAAGCCTTTGAAAAAAAAGTGAGGAAAGAAGATTTCCAACTGGGAGATCTAGTGCTCAAATGGGATGCACCCAGACAGGATAGAGGAAAGCACAACAAGTTTGAATCCCTCTGGATCGGACCCTTCAAAATATCTGAAGTATGTTTAAATAATACTTACAAATTTCAGGATTTGGAGGGCAAAGAGGTTTTTAATGGCCCTATGAATGGGCATTTCCTAAAGAAGTGCTTTATTTGAGCCACAAGTGGCTCCCCTATATTTGTAAATATTGTTTTCCCTTTTTGTTTCTCAATTTTAATAAAGACTCCATAACCCAACAACAAGGCACTGTCGTTGCACATTCTTGGCAGTTCGTAGGGAGCATGCCATCCCCCATGGAGCCTAATGTTATCACATAATCCTGTCAATACCTTGGGGGTATTTGTTTTCTACCTATGTCTATAATTTTATCGTATTTTACCCTTCTGTAGACCCAATAGTGGTTGTCTCATCCCTCCCGGCATGAATTTTTATTTCATTCGTCGTCATCTTTTCAATCGACCGATTTTTCCCTGTCAATATGCCCAAAAGAGCTCGATCATGAATTCCTCTATCTCTTCTAAATGGTTGATCCCTCCTCCTTCTACCTCCATCAATGAACCTTCATATTCCCGAACCTAAGTCTGGTCGACCAAGTCTCCATTTTCACTATCCGCAGCATCGAGAATGGTTGAACAGTGACACAAATCAAGCGAGTGTGCAAAGATCATTTTTCAGCAACTAGTATCCATCGATGGAGAAAATCAAAGGTCATCGGGTAGTTGGAGCCATGAAGTTGCCCAAATTTTAGTGCCAGGGCAGAGGATTGATTTCAAAGGTCCCAAAGCACCGAAATAATCAGAGCCATCTGATCAAAAGGGGCACGTGTCAGCTGATTTGAGCATCGTGATTTCATGACTCGGGGTTTCAAGCATGGAGCATAGCACAAACTCCTGAGTCCAGAAATGTCGATCGACTATGCGTCGAAGTGTCGATGCCCCCGAAAGATCTAGCACTGGGACATAGCCAGAGGCCATATGCCAGAACAAAAGGGAAGGGGGTAACATAAGTTTAGCCTCGTTGCAATTTTGGCTACCGCGACTTTGAAAGGCTAGGGGTCACTCCTCCCATTTTATTGGGAATCGTCGATATGCGAAACGTGAAAGCGCCTCTGGGTTGGGCCCATGATCCTAGCACCCGGTCATGAGGTAAAAAGGATGGAAAGAGGAGGCTAGTTGAATTTAAGCATTCATTGAGTGATAGGCGATCGTGGAAATTTAATGGAATGAGTCTGGCTATCGATTTTGAAGGTAGATCTAACCGTTGATTTGGGTGGGCGATTTCGTGAAATCGCATGTTGGGAGCTCTGAGGCTTAGCCTTTAGGAATCCCCGAATTCTGAAATGATGAAATGCCTTTGAAGATAGGTGCTGGGTCATGGACCTGGGTTACATTGAGGGTGGAGCCAGAAGAAAAGGGAGCTAGCCTCCGAGCCTTGGAGAGCAGGCACATGGTCGTGCCCTATGCATGCAATCTCGACCACTCTCCATGAAGAAAGTAGTTAATGAAAATTGAGCAGGTGGTTGAAACCTCAGCTCAATCCATAAATGGAAGGCATCGTGGGTCTGAAACAATCAGCCTATGGTACCCCTACGGACAGGTTTCCCTGCAAGAGCCATGTTGACCTGAGCCCATGTCAGACAAGAGACTGCGTGCACGGTCTGAAAGAAGATCATGCCTACGTAAATATTTGAAGGTAATAGCTCAGCCACTCTTCTGTCGTGAGTGACGAGCAACTCTGAGTATATATACTCAATTTTTATATCTTTGTAAGGATTGATGGTAGAGCTAATCTCCCAATTGTAACGTTTTAACAAGGCCTCTGGTTCTCTGGTTATAGACTGATACTTGAGACTTCTTTTTTAATGGCGACCAGCCTCTTCCTTACTCTTTGCTTCTGACTCTTAAATACCGAGCATGGATGATCCATTCAGGTGTTGTAATGATGGTATAGTGTAGGTTTGATTAAATACGTTTTTGAAGCATTTTAGGGTTCTCGAAGCTCTCAGATATGAGAGGATTTCATATCTGAGACTTTTCCTCCCAAAGGTTGTTGGAAGACTGGATGTCCATAGCATACTTTCATACTTTTCTCTTTTTTCTACACCTACTCACCATTATGCAACTTACTGTCCTAAGTTAGATTAATACCTCACCTAGCTCTGTATTTCCAACCCAGTTCTCTAAGTTAAAACGATATTGTTCTGAGTTTACTTCCATTCGGTCACCCTTTATAAACAACCTATGACATATAAATTGATGGGTATCAGTCTTACTCCTACTTCAATCCAAGAGTGAATCTTGGTGCTAACACCATGAATTCCCATTCCTTTCCTTCACTTGCCTTGCCTTGCCTTGCATTCACTTTCATTCACTTGCCTTTCCTTCACTTTCCTTCACTTGCCTTTCCATTCATTCCTTGCCTTGCATTTCCATTCATTCACTTTCCTTTCCTTCCCTCACCTTCACTTGCTTTCACTTGCCTTTCCTTTCCTTTCCATTCATGCCTTGTCTTGCCTTACCATGCATTACCTTTCCTCGCCATGCCATGCCTTTCCTTTCCATGCTGTAATTGACCAAATTGCACTATGCCTCATTGACCAAAACACTAGTAAGGCACTATGCCTCATTGCAGTATGCCTTCTGTTGGTCCTAAATTTTTCACCTGACTGCTAAAGGGCAGAGCTAGGCCACCTCGATTTTATAATGATTGGTTTTTTATTTTGTTGGCCAGTTAAAGTGTTGGTTTTACCAAGACAAGAGCATGGTTGGGTTGGAAAAATGATAAGGATGAGTTTTCTCCTTGGATGGTGGCACACAAATGACAGACAAGGGAAATAATGGAGCTAAAAACAAAGGGAAACAACAAACCACTCAATGAATAATCTTCTGCAAGAAGTTTAATACTTAAAATATTATTTCAAGACATTAAACATGTATCAAAAACACAATTACTCCCACATGTTGCAATAAAAACAAATCTTCACCAAAGCATTATCCATTTTCACAGGTTGCATATCAATACATACAAGTTATACAATAGATGAAGGAAATGAAATGTACTTTTCACAAATAAAAAACTACATTCAAGATAAGATAAAAACACATGAATATTTGGACAAAAACACTGTCATCAAGAGTATATTCACCAGGTAGAGAGATTTAATCCATGCATATAATAGGTTGAACTAGCGGATGTATTGAACTTCTTTTCCCAAAAACCCAACCCCCAAAACATACAAAAACTACATATTTATCATAGTTGCAGAGACTCTCGTCCATCTGGGACCGAGGCTTAACTCTATACTACCAATTGTAAAACAACTAATTAACTTAACTAAACACACTGTTGGAGTATATTAAGGAATAGTCCGAGCTTGACTTAACCAAAAAATAATGGTTCTTATCACACATAAAATAACACTTATTATGCTTTAATCTAACAAAGTCTTGCAATTAAAAGACTAAAATTGTTACTTAGCAATGAAACTAGACTGATGTGTATGTTGGAGTGAACCGAGATTTGACAGAAAATGACTAGGAGTGACAAAATTGAGTTCTGCATTGAGAATTGGCATGCATGCGTGTTGTTTGAGGCCACTGGATATAATTGAATGTGTTGGCAATGTTTTTCCCCAACTTTTCTCCTGGAGGAAAGAAACAAGTCATCTGGTGTTTTCTCAGAGTCGTTGATATTCTCCCTGCAGTCTGGACGTGTATTTTATCCATTCCTAGTTTGGCACCCCTTGTTAAACATTTCAAAATGTGCAATAAATGTGGGTGAGCCATTTCAAAAATCTAGTGTTTGGGGGATTCGGAGCGTAGAGTATATATATCCTCTGGAGGATAGAACTCTCGAAGTCATTAATCAACACTAATCACTTATTAACCTGAGATTACCTTTAACCTTTGGTGTTTCGGTACTTCAGCAACTCGAGGGTTCGAGAGCTATGAATTTTGAGTTTGAGAATCTCTCAGAATGACAATGTTGTGGAGTGACGTGGTAGTTTAGGACCCACTTCAGTTGTTTGGGGCTCCAACACTTCAGGAATCTGCATTTGCTTTGGATCAAAATATCCCGAAGGACAATATCACAGAGTGATGTGGTCGTATGATGTCATATCACTCACGTGTCACAGAAATAAGGATGACACGTGTCACTTGAAATAGTATAGATGACGGACCCAAATATGATTGAAATGAGTTCCATGTGTCATGATAGGAGAGTGCCATGCGTCATGACAGAAGAGTGCCACACGTCTCAACTGATGGACGCCACATGTGTCTGGATCTTCAAGGTTTGGGAGTTCTTGAATTAAACATATGGATACCTCCTAGAGGGAAGAACTCGCTAAGTGATTATCCAATTCTTATCATTAATTAACCCAAGATTAAGTCATGTTTAACATTTAAATATTTCAAGAAATCAGGGGCTTCGGTGTTTTGGGGCTTCATAGGTCTGTGTTTGTTGTGAATAGAAATCCCCTGGAATGATAATATCCTAAAGCTGACATGTCAACCTTTCAGTGCTTTGATGTTTGGGGACTTCGGAAGTTTGGCATTCCAAAAATTTGGGGCTTCAGTGTTTCGACATTTGGGAGTTTTGGACAAAGGTGAGCTCAGACGTTTCAGCGCCGAAGTCGCAGAGTGAAGTTTGTGTAACTCTGTGATTAAACCTCACAACTTTTTGGAAATCCAAATGTATGAGAGTCATTGATATGAGTGGCCTGTTGGATGGATGATATCCTGGATCTGGCGTATCCACATGACGTCACTATCACTAACATGTACACATGAAGAGAGTAACATGTGTCACCCGGAAATGAGCGAATGATGTAACCCAAATGGCCTGAAATGAGTGCCACATGTGAGCGATCGATGGATGCCACGTGTCATGATGGATGTATTCTACATGGCTCCAACATTTTGGTGTTTTGGATTTTTCAAGTGCTAAGTGTGGAGATCTCTCGGATGGCGGATCTTTCGAAGCGATGCAGTGGTTTGGGGCTTCAACGTTTCAACATTTAGGATTTTTGGACAAAGATGAGCTCGGACACCCTAACGTTGAAGTCGCGGAGTGAAGTTTGTGTAACTCTACGATTAAACCCTGTGCCTTCCTGGAATTTCAAGTGTACAAGAGTCATTGATCTGAGTGGCCTATTGGGTCTCCATCGTTGCAAAGCGATGCAGTAGTTTTACATTCAGGAGTTTTTGAAAAAGATGAGCTTGGATGTTTTGGTGCCAAATTCGTGAGTGAAGTTTATGTAACTCTATAATTAAACCTCACGGCTTTCTAGAACTCTGAATGTACGAGAGTCATTGATCTAAGTGGCATGTTGTATCTCCACCATTGCAAATTGATGCGGTGGTTCGACATTCGAGATTTTTTGACAAAGATGAGCTCGAGCGTTTCGGTGTCGAAGTTGCAGAGTAACGTTTGTGTAACTCTACGATTAAAACTCACACCTTTCTAGAACCCTGAATGTACGAGATTCGTTGATCTGAGTGTCTTTTTGGATCTCCACCATTGCAAATTTAATCTATTTGTTCTCACAATCTGAACCCAAAATTGACTACTCCAAATTGTTTCGTTTTGTCCACGGGTGTTCCCCGTGCATACAAAATACTTGGTCGACCTGCTGCATGCTCAATTAGTGATAAACATGATCACAATTATTTCAAACTCAAACCACAACATGCAATTATCCTTCAAGAAAACAGACACAATTTGTGCAAGCAATCAATCAAGAAAGATAATGATGAAAACCAAGCCATTTAGCAATGGGAAACTAACTTGACCAACCAAAAGGGGAATTATTTTATGAATCCATGGGGAAATGAGAGAGGAGGGGCAAGGGTGTAGACCTAGGTTACAACACCTTCATTGACCAAATTTCACTATGCCTTGTTGATCCAGGTGGATATTGGTGGCCACCCACCTGTTCCAAATTCCAACTAGCTCATATTGACAGTTTTTAGTTCAGTATGTTTCTCTATAATGGGGAAATTTATTTGTAATTGTAGGTTATGCAGTTACGAGGATATCCTGAATCCCTACACAACATCTAGGTGGATATTGGTGGCCACCCACCTATTCCAATTGGATTATTTTGGAAGTTTTCATGTCAGTACATCTTTATGTACTTCCAGGGCCGTTTTGGGGCTCTAAACGGTGTTTTCTTGTCTTGTCACAGTCCAAATCTAGCTGGAGTCATATTTTGATAGCATAATATATATTTCTTGAAAAGACCTTTCCAATGGGCTATCACTTGCCTAAAACGGAGATCGTATGCAAAAGTTATGACTCCGAGAAGTTAATGTACTAACTTACCCCAACGAGGCCCACATGACTTTTGGTTCTTCATCTCCTAGGGTTAGGTTTTTGGATGTCTAGGGTTTTTTCATTCATGTTTATCATAAAAAGGCATTCAGTGCCTCATTGTAATCATATTCTTGTGAATGAGCATATTCGTCTTATCTCTTCTCAGAGATAAAGCTACCATCATTCTAGCAAGTCTTGTACTCTGTATTTTTACAGTCTCTGTACATTTCTTTCATTAATATAAATAATGTATTGTTGTATTTCTTTGTTTCTGGTGATTTTTATGTGTGTTTCATTGTAATATCTATTCTTTCATTTCGTTCTGAAAATAATCTGGATCACTTTCTTTCACTTGCCTTGCCTTTACTTGCCTTGTCTTGCCTTCACTTGCCTTCACTTTCCTTACCTTCACTTTCCTTGCCTTCACTTGTCTTTCCATTCATGTCTTGTCTTTCCTTTCCATTCATTCACTTTCCTTCACTTTCCTTGCCTTCACTTGTCTTTCCATTCATGTCTTCTCTTTCCTTTCCATTCATTCACTTTCCTTCACTTTCCTTGCCTTCACTTTATTTCACTTTCTTTACCTTACCATGCCTTCATTGATCAAATTGCACTATTCCTCATTAACCAAAACCCTAGTAAGGAACTATGCCTCATTGCACTATGCCTTCATTGACAAAATTACACTATGATTTAATTTTAATTGCCTTCACTTGCCTTTCCCTCACCTTCCTTGCCATGCCTTCCCATGCCTTACCTTTCCTTTCCATACCATGCCATGACATGCCTTTCCATGCCTTATCTTTCCATGCCTTGCCTTGCCTTGCCATACCATGCCATGCCATGCCTTGCCATGCCTTATCTTACCATGCCTTGCCTTGTCTTGCCTTGCCTTCACTTACCTTGCCTTGCCTTTCCATTCCATGTCTTTCCTTTCCTTTCCTTTTTGTTCCTTTCCTTTCCATTCCATGCCATGCCTTGCCTTTCCATGCCTTGCCTTTCCTTTCCTTTCCATGCCTTCACTTTCCTTAACTTACCTTCACTTTCCTTTCCTTTCCTTGACATTCATGTCTTGAATTGCCTTTCCATTCATTGTCTTTCCATGCCTTTCCATGCCTTGCCTTGCCTTACCATCCCTTGCCATGCCTTGCCATTCCATGCCTTACCTTTCCATTCCATGCCTTGCCTTGCCATGCCTTGCTTTCACTTTTCTTTCCTTCACTTTCCTTCCCTTTCCTTCACTTGTCATGTCATGCCTTCACATGACTTACCTTACCATTCCATGCCTTTTATTTCCATGCCATGCCCTCCTATACCATTCCTTTCCATGACATGCCATGCCTTGCCTTCACTTTCCTTTCCATGTCTAGCCTAACAAAGTGTTAAATTTTCAAACATATTTAATAAGCATTGAGAAAAACCCTAGTTCTGTAGATACTCCAACAAACATTTTTTCAGTGGAAGGAATGACAATGGAGCACCCCCTTAGCTGAAAGCCGGTTCTCTGAATCCAATTCAACTGATGGTTCATCCATCTGAGTCTCGGTTTGATTTTTATCGCGAGTTGCAACTCGCCTCCTCAAGTCATTTAGGGACACGTAGCCAATTTGGTCTTGGGGAATACAATACAAAACAAGTGGCATAATGGAGTTTTGTAATCTCACACAAGTCTATTTGGCCAAGGCCCACTCGACTACACTACCCACAAATGCCCAACACAGTGTTCTTGAAAATTGACCTCCTCTTCAAAAATTGCAATATGCCTCATTGACCAAAACCCTAGTGCCATAGATACTCCAACAAATGATTTTTTGGTGGACAAAATGATAGCAGAGCCCCCCCCTTAGTTGAAACCTGGTGCTCCGGATCTAATGCAACTGACGGTTCGCACATCTAAGTGCCAGTTTCAGTTTTATCGTGAGTTGCAACTCACATCTTCAAGTAATTCATGGACATGTGGCCAATTTGGTTCGGGGGCATAAAATCCAAAAAAAACGGCATAACGGAGTTCTATAAGCTCCCACAAGTCTATTTAGCCAAGTCTCACGAGACTACACTACCCACAAATGCATGACACTGTGTTCTTGAAAATCGACCTCCTCTTCAGAAATTACACTATGTCTCATTGACCAAAACCCTAGTGCCTAAGATACTCCAACAAACAATTTTCTGGTGGAAAAAATGATAGTAGATCCCCCCCCCCCCAGATCAAAACTCGGTGCTCCAGATCCAATGCAACTGATGGTTCATCCATCTGATTCCCAGTTTGATTTTTATCGTGAGTTGCAACTTGCCTCCTTAAGCCATTTAGGGACATGTGGCCAATTTGGTCTGGGGGAATAAAATCCAAACCGAGCAGCATAATGGAGTTTTGTAATATCCCACAAGTCTATTTTTCAAAGGCCCACATGAATACACTGCCCACAAATTCCAGATACAATGTTCTTGATAATTGACCCCCTCTTCAGAAATTGCACTATGCCTCATTGACCAAAACCCTAGTGTCGGAGATACTCCAACAAATGATTTTTGGGTGGAAAGAATGAAAGCAGAAGGCCTCCCTTAGCTGAAACAAAGTGCTCTAGATCTAATGCAACTGACAATTCACCCATCTGAGTCCCAACTTCAGTTTTATTGCGAGTTGCAACTCGCCTCTTCAAGTCATTCAGGGACATGTGGCCAATTTGGTCTGGGGTCATAAAATCCAAACCAAGTGGAAAACAAAGTTCTTTAAGCTCACACAAGTCTATTTGGCCAAGGCCCACATGACTACACTACCCACAAATTCCTGACACAGTGTTCTTGAAAATTTACCTCCTCCTGAGAAATCGCAAGATGCCTCATTGACCAAAACCCTAGTGTCATAGATACTCCAACAAATAGTTTTCCAGTGATGGAATGATAGTGGAGGGCCCCCCCAGGTGAAACCCAGTGCTCTGGATCCAATGCAATTGATTATTCTCCCATCCGAGTCCTAGTTTGAATTTTATCATGAGTTGCAACTTGCCTCCTCAAACCATTTAGGGACATGTGGCCAATTTGGTCTGGGGGCATACAATCCAAACCCAGTGGCATAATGAAGTTTCGTAAGCTCCCACAAGTCTATTTTTCCCAGGCCCACACGACTACACTACCCACAAATTCTTGAGACAATGTTCTTGAAAACTGGCCTCCTCTTTAGAAATTGTACCATGCCTCATTGAACAAAACCCTAATGCCGGAGATACTACAACAAATGATTTTTAGATGGATAGAATGATAGTGAAGGGGGCCCTCTAGCTGAAACCCGATGCTCTGTATCCAATGAATCCAACGATTCACCCATCCGAGTCTCGGTTTGAGTTTTATCGTGAGTTGCAACTCGCCTCCTCAAGCCATTTAGAGACATGTGGCCAATTTGGTCCGAGGGCATAAAATTCAAACCAAGTGGCATAATGGAGTTCCATAAGCTCCCACAAGTGTTTTGGCCCAAGCTCATGTGACTACACTAAACACAAATTTCTGACACAGTGTTGTTGAAAATCGAACTCCTCTTTGAAAATTGCATTATGCCTCATTGAGCAAAACATTGGAATTCTCATGCAAGTATTTTTATATAAAAGATATATGGGATAACAAGTTGTAGAATTACATTCTTAATGAATCCTTTGATTGTAATGTTTACGTATTAATTTACTACAATCATTATTTAAGTATTAAACTTGTTCATTTAGGTATTAAACTTGTTCATTTACATATTAAACTTGTTCATTTAGTCAAGGCATGACATGGCATGGCATGGCAAGTGAATCCAAGGAAAGGCATGGCAAGTTAAGGCAAGGCATGGAAAGTGAAGGCATGGCAAGGAAAGGCATGGTATGGCAAGGCATGACATGGTAAGGCAAGGCATGTAAAGACATGGCATGGAATGGAAAGGCATGGCATGGTATGGAAAGGCATGGTTGTAACACCCTGTTTCCCCCAAATCTGTAATTAATCCTAATATAGGAATTACCATGCTAAATCATGATGAAAATGTGAATGTATGATGTGAATGGACCTTATGAAGAAGGTCGATGAATGTAAATAACATTAAGAATTTATATTGTAGAACTACTGAGAGGGGATGTGCTGAAAAGAGACCACGATGGCGGTGGAAGGCACCTGGAAAGGTGGCGTTAACTTCCACTGAGGATTAATACCATATTTGGATTCCACTGGCCCGGAGAACCAAAAGCGGCTTGCTGGCCCTGAATTAAATGTCTCGTAGGCTGGTAGGTAGATGGTTTAATGAGGGATGGGAGGTGAACCGCCCATCCGTAGAGCCATCAGGCCTGACCAGCGCGAGGGTAATTGTGCCACACGCAACCTCGCAAGAGGATAAGGCATGGGGCAGAAACGATTGGGGGGGGGCATACACGAGGGGAGAACTCTGGCAATATGCAGAGTGAGTGATAGCAGAGAGGAAGGATTGCAACCTTCGCTCCTGGTCACTGGAAAACAGAGACGCAGTCTCACAACATCGTGGTCTCAGTTCGGGGGTGGTTAGTGGTAAATCCGCTGGGAGTCGCTAAGCCTACGGTTGGGTGGAAACGAGAACCCCTCTCAGTAGTTTCTTGACCCTGGTGTTATCTCTGATAAGTGGTTTGCCTATAGCATCTTTATATATATATATGTGTGTGTGTGTGTGTGTGTGTGTGTGTGTGTGTGCTTATTCTGATAATTATGCTCATAAGCTATGAAACTGTGAATGATTTCATTATAAGAATGAATGTATGGTGTTTTGATCAGTACTAGTAGTTGTATATTTATATGGAAAGACTACGTATGATTTATGTCTTCACGAATTCGTTATTTGTGTGCATACTGATCAAATTTAGACTTCACGTTTGGTTCTCGGGAGGATGACATCCTTACATACCTCAGGTAGTACCCTGAGTAAATTTCCCCATAGAAATACCTTCCTTGAAAATCCCATCAAGAACCAGGAAGGCGGTTGTGAAGGCGTAAGGCCTTAGTAACCCTGCATAAGGAGGAACGATCCTCTTGAAAACCGAGATGACAGCATAAGGATGAAGTAACGAATTGACGGATGAGATCCCGTCGGGAGATATGTGGTCACTCACGACCGTCAGATCAGAGGAAGGAGATGGAAAGTTAAGTACCTTAACCTTATAGGTATTAATCGACGGACGAGATTTCGTCGGGGAATCCGCGGTCACCCACGACCGTTGGATTAGTAGGAGAAAGTAGGGCATTAAAATGACTTACCCCTTTGTTTTCTGTGTCTTCGTGGGAAGCGAGGAATTTGGGATCGTAGATCTCGAAGGTCCATGAGATTATCTGGACCATGGATCTTTTCCACGTTCAAGGAGACGGGGAAGAATGCATGGGTAAGAACCGATCTGGGTCATCAGATCTCGGCGGGAAAAAACTGACAACCGTTGGATCTATC
>ML782255.1:381609-407082 GCA_009831015.1 Picea engelmannii
CCCCTGGGAAGTTGACGTATCAATTACCCCCATCGAGGCCCGCAAACCTTTTGTCTTTTCGTCTTCTGAGGTTAGGGTTTTGGGTTTTTATTATGTTAAAAAGGCCTTTGGAGCATCATTTTAACAATCAACTTCTTGCGAATGTGAGTAGCCGTCACATCTCTTCTCAGAGATAAGATGCCACCATTCTAGCGAGTCTTTCACTCTGTATTTTTACTGTCTCTGTACATTTCTTTCATTAATAGAAATTGTGTACTACTGTATATCTATGTTTATGGTTTCATCTCTGATGCATTTATGTTATATTATTGGATATCCATGATATCTCTGTGCATTTCTTTATTATATCTCTGCTCTCATTTTGTGCCAAAAATAATATGGATCAGTGGTATCAGAGCAGGCTGCTCTTGATCGTTTTTTTCAATGCATGTCCCTAATGAGGTCCGAGTATAGCAAGTTGGGTCTGAAGCTTGTATCTCTTGAAGACAATCTCTCTCACAGGCCTAAGAAACCCTCCATGGGGAAGAAAATAAAAACGACGGAGCAGATGATCTTATCAATCTATTGCTTCAACAAGTTCTCATGCGATAGAGGGACGAAATGATGGGAATTTTTCCCACATCCTTCAATACCTACCGATAGAAAAAGGTTCATCTTCATAAAAAAAACACTTTGGAAGCACCTCTCCTTTCAAGGTACAAGTTAATTTTGATAGTCTCGTATTTGAAGGTCAGATAGATGCAGATGCCCTAGACAAATGGTTAAATCTGTTAAAAGGTTATTTCTCTGTTCATAATTTTTTCGACATTGAAAATATCACCTTATCACTCATTAAATATCTCCCCCATGTCAAACATTCATGGGAAAATTACAGGGAGAAACGTTTTGCAGAGAAGTTTGGAATATATGGGGCCAAACCAACTTGGGATTTTTTTGTGGATGCGGTAAAGGAACAATATTAACCTGTTGGAAACTATGAGGACCAATCAATGAGATGGACCACACTACAACACAAGAGGGGCCAAGAAGTTTTGGAGTTCACCAATACCTTCCATATCTTGCGCACGAAGCTGGGTATCAAAGACTCTGAATGACATTTGGTTATGAAATACTGTGGGTCTCTACACAGATACATCCAAACTGAAATGGATTTTCTGGACATCTCATCACTCGGTCCTGCTTATCGATATGTTGTTAAAATCAAGCAGAAATTTAAGCACAAGAAAAAACAAGAGTTTGGGTCTGCAAATCTGCAAAAACCAAAGTATGATAAAGATGACCCTAATAAACAGTCTCCTGAAAACTAGTACAAGCCATAGGAAAACAAGGGTCATGGGAAGACAAAGAAGGACACCGAAAAATGGTGTGATTTCCACAAAATCCCCTGGTACAACATTGATGAATGTCACTCAAAACAGTCATTGGTGGCCTAGACCAAAGACAAGGAGCCGAACCTTGATTCAGAATCTGATTCTGAAAATACTGGTAAAATACAGATCATCGACGCAGACCCCACTGCTTGTCTCTCTTGAAGACAATTTTTCTCGCACGCCCAAGAAACCCTCCATGGCAGAAGAAAATAAAAACAAAGGAGCAAACGATCCTATCAATCTATTTCTTTAGCAAGCTCTCACACAAAAGATGAACGAAATGATGGAGAATCTTTCTCACATCCTTCAATGCCTGCCGATAGAAACATACACTTCTTCATCAAACCACCACTTTGGAAGCACCTCTCCTTTCAAGGTACAAGTTAATTTTTATATTCTCGTATTTGAAGGTTAGATAGATGCGGATGCCCTAGAAAAATGGTTAAATTTTTTAGAAGTTTATTTCTTTGTTCATAATTTTTCTGACAGGTAAAAGATCACCTTTGCACTCATTAAATTTCTCCCCCATGTCAAACATTGGTGGGAAACTTACTGGGAGCAAAGTTCAATAGAGGAGTTTGGAATATATGGGGTCGAGCTGACTTGGGATTTTTTTGTGGATGCAGTAAAGGAATGATATAACCTTGTTGGAAACTATGAGGACCAGTATAGGAGATGGACCACACTGTGACAAGAGAGGGGCCAAGTAGTTCTGGAGTTCACCAATACCTTCCATACCTTGCGCACCAAGATGGGTATCAAAGACTCTGAACGACATTCGATTCTGAAATATCATGGGGCTCTACATAGATACATCCAAACTGAAATAGATTTTCTGGACATCTCATCACTCGATGTTGCTTATCGATATGTTGTTAAAATCGAGTAGAAATTTAAGTACCAAAACAAAAGGGAGTTTGGGTCTGCAAATGTGCAAGAACCAAAGTATGATAAGGCGACCCTAATAAACAATCTCCTGAAAACCAGTCCAAGCCACAGGAAAAGAAGGGTCATGGGAAGACAAAGAATGACACCAGAAAATGATGCGATTTGCACAAAATTCCCTGGCACAACACCAAGGAATGTCGCTCAAAACAGTCATTGGTGGCCGATATCAAAGATAAGGAGCCAAACCCTGATTCAGAATCTGATTATGAAAATACTGGTAAAAGACAGATCATCGACGCAGACCACACTACTATTATCACGATCTCAACAATTCAACTAGAAGAACCAACCGATACTAAAGAGGGGGAGAACCTTTTTCATTCACAGATGTGGGTGAAGGAGACCCCACTGCATTTTACTGTTAATAGCGGAAGCCAGAAGAAATTCATCTCAGCAGAGGTCGTCAAACAGTTGGGATAGTCGAAAACACCACACCCTCAGCCATACAACATTGGGTGGCTTTTCCAAGGATGAGATCTCAATGTCAACCAACAATGTCAATTGTCATACGACATCCAACCCTTCAAGGATGAGGTATTATGTGATGTTTTCCCACTAGATGTCTACGATGTTCTCTTGGGCCAACCATATATATGGAAGCACCATGGTGTTTATGAGTCTTGACCCCGTAGTGTCATTTTTACTTGGGGGGTTCATCTCTACAGAATACCAGAGGTAGTTCCAACTATTGTCCCACCTAAACAGTGTCGCAAGGTAGTATCATAAACTACAAAATTTAGCTTCTTCAGAATCTATTCAAAAGGTGAACAGGAGGATACTGCAACCACTACAACCTCTACCCAAGCACCTTCTATCCAAAAGAAGCGGGTCAACAAGCCTGCAACAAAGCACAAATATTTCGTCTGCACACAAACATCTCATGTAGCGAGACTAGTTAAAAAGGTCCAACCCTTCCAGCCACATGTTCGTGACAACCTTCAACAAGCTAAGCAACGCAACTTCTCCAACAAGGCAATCAACTCATCAAGATGCAAATTCAACAAATGTTTTTCCCTCTCCCTCGGGAACTCAACGCAATGGAGACCATTTCTTCCTAAGGAGGGAGTATTGATCTAGGTTGATATCAGTGGCCACCCACCTATTCCACGGGCTTGAAAAACAGTTTTCCATCTTGGCAGTTGTTTGGTAGTTTTTCGGGTTCCAAACTTCTGGGGCCGTTTTGAGGCCCTAAACGACGTTTTTTGGGGATTTGGGGAGGAGGCAAATACCATATACATTATCTTGGACCAATCAGAAATTGCTCTTCTCGATTATAAATTTCCAACGGTGTATTGAGCGCCCCAAACAGAGATTGTACGCAAACGTTACGCCCCTGAAAAGTTGACGTATCAACTACCCCCATCAGGGCCCGCAAACCATTTGTCTTTTCATCTTTCGGGGTTAGGGTTTTGGATTTTTATTATGTTAAAAAGGTCTTTGGAGCCTTATTGTAATAATCATGTTCTTTTGAATGCGAGTAGCCATCACATCTCTTCTCAAAGATAAGCTGCCACCATTATAGCGAGTCTTTCACTTTGTATTTTAACAGTCTCTGTACATATCTTTTATTAATAGAAATTGTGTATTATTGTATCTCTGTGTTTATGGTTGCATATCTAATACATTTATGTTATATTAGTGAATATCTGTGATATATCTATGCATTTCTTTATTATATCTCAGCTCTCATTTCGTGCCAAAAATAATCCAGATCAGTGGTATCAGGGCAGGCTGCTCTTGATTGTTTTTTTCAGTGCATGTCCCCGACGAGGTTCAAATATAGCAAGTTGGGTCTCGAGCTTGTCTCTCTTGAATATAACCGCTCTCACCCGCCCAAGAAACCCTCCATGGTGGAAGAAAAGAAAAATGACGGAGTAGACGATCCTATCAATATGTTCCTTGAGCAAGCTCTCACGCAACAGAGGGACGAAATGATGGAGAATTTTTCCCACATCCTTCAATGCCTGTCGATAACAACATGCACATATTCATCAAATAACCATTTTGGAAGCACCTCTCCTTTCAAGGTACAAGTCAATTTTGATATTCTCATATTTTAAGGTCAGATAGATGTGGAAGCCCTAGACAAATGGTTAAATCTGTTAGAAGGTTATTTCTCTGTTCATAATTTTTCTGATAGGGAAAATATCACCTTCGCACTCCTTAAAATTCTCCCCCATGTCAAACATTGGTGGGAAACTTACTGGGAGAAAAGTTCCATAGAGGAGTTTGGAATATATGGGGCTGAGCCCACTTGGGATTTTTTTGTGGATGCGGTAAAGGAACAATATCACCTTGTTGGAAACAATGAGGACCAGTACATGAGATGGACCACACTGCGACAAGAGAGGGGCCAACCAGTTTCAGAGTTCATCAATACCTTCTATACCCATCGCACCAAGATGGGTATCAAAGACTTTGAATGACATTTGGTTCTGAAATACCGTGGGGCTCTATACAGATACATCCAAACTAAAATGGATTTTCTGGACATCTCATCACTCGGTGTTGCCTATCGATATGTTGTTAAAATCGAGCAAATATTTAAGCACCAGAACAAACGGGAGTTTGGGTCTACAAATATGCAACAACCAAAGTATGATAAAGACAACCCTAAAAAATAGCCTCCTTAAAACCAGTCCAAGCCACAAGAAAAGAAGGGTCACAGGAAGACAAAGAAGGACACCGGAAAATGGTGCAATTTCCACAAAATCCCCTGGCACAACACCAAGGAATGTCACTCAAAACAGTCATTGGTGGCCGAGATCAAATACAAGGAAGCGAACCCTGATTCAGAATCTAATTTTGAAAATACTGGTAAAAGATAGATCATCGACGTAGACCCCACTTCTATTGTCGTGATCGCAAAAATTCAACTAGAAGAACCAATAGATACTTAAGAGGGGGAGTGCCTTTTTCATTCACATATGTGAGTGAAGGGTGTTTTCACAAGAGTTGGTTCTAGGCTGTAATAGAGCCAAGCCTTAGCTCATTTTAAATGAAAAAATAAGTTATCACTCAGAACTTGATTTGGGTTGCGTGAAAGTAAATTCTTAGATAACCACGAACCACTTTTGATTAGAAGCTGCCCCTTCCAACCCGAGAGGGATCTCTCGAATATATGTCACGATAGGATATCTCATAAGCTTAACAGTGGGAAGATCTGTAGGTAACAAAAAATTTTGAGGTTTTTAGGGTTGATGGGTTGGACCAGGAGGTAGTCCATTGGGCATGGAGTCAAATGATCAAGCAAATAGAAAGAGTGTTTTGGCAATGGAAATCCATGGATCAGAGGTGAGATAGAAGTTGATTACAAAGAGAAGGATTTATAAAAGTATGGCAGCAGAATAAAGATAAAGCATATCAATACACAAGGAGCACTTAGAGATGAGTGAATTCCAAGCATAAATAGGTGGAAAGATATGGTTGGGATAGAGCATCTAGAAAAGGATGAATTCTGAACTTCTCAATCTCTGCAAGAAACAACCTATAACTAGTCTGCAACAGAGCATCTAATAGAGGATGAATTCTATTGCAAAACAGTTACAAATCGAGAAGAAAAGATAGATGGAGTGATATTGAAACTAAGCAAATGGGAAAACTCTACAAGAAACATCACAAGAATCTCTGATATGGATAAAACATGCTTCTGCAATCTTTTATTAAACTGAAAATGAAAGCTACAGCCCATGAGTACTACTCCTGTCCCCTGACTCAAAGAACCTTTTTCTTCAAGAAGATACAATAATATAGGCCTTCTTTCGAATAACTGAAAAATGATTCGAATTAAAAAATAATTTCCTCTAGAAATGAACAGGTATCTCATGTAGTTATTGAGGTCGAAATCCTCCCAAAGGATAACAACAATTACCATCAATTTCAGAAACTTTTTGCCATAGAAAATGGGCCAAACTGTTGAAAACTGGGGATGTGGTTATGGTTCTGTATATCTCAAATCGTGACAAATGTGTATAAACTGAAAGAGGGTTTTGTGCATATGTTTGTTCTGAGAAAAAACCTATCTCAGTTCCCTGATATCTGTTCCTATTTTCCCCAGATATTCATTTTACAAACGTGTGTCAAAACAGGAAAATATGAGATCTGAAAATTAGGGATTTGAGATGGATTCAATTCTCCCAATATGTGATAACTGTAGGAAAACTGAGAGAGTGTATTGATATCTGATGTGTTTTTCACAAAATTCTCCGACCGTTCCTCAAAATGATCTTCCAGGCGCTCAGAATCATCATTGGAAAATGATGACTCAACACAGTAAAAAATGCCATATTTTCTGAAAACGAACCTCATCTTTCGGGGGACTTTTTACTACCTTCCCAAGATAAAAATGAAATTATGAATATACCACTGGAAATCTTAGGATCTTAATATGTCTATCAACTATTTGAACATAGAAAATGGCCTCTCCAAGGCTGAGAAAAATGGTTTTTTCCCAAGGCAATGTTTTTTACATATGAAAAATCTGCGATTTCGGTGGCTAACAGGCCGAAAACAAGGGTATCTTAGCTACCGAAAGTCCTAGCTTTCGGTGGCTAATAATGAGATTTCAGAGCGCCGTAAGACACCGAAAGTCCTGAAACCCCTATTTTGGCTTTCAGGTTTCGGGAAAACGGGAAGTGGTCAAATTCTTTATGTCGGCCAAACCCTCGACTGCCGAAAATCCAAAATGGTGACGTGACATTTTTGTAAAACCTTATTATAGTGATTTTATGTCGTTTATTGCATTCTTTTCACACCTACTCATGAGATCTTCCTCCATGTGGCTTGATGCGTGGTGCTTGAATGCTTGGTCTCGGCCGATACACTTTCGGCAGCTAATGGTATATGAAACCTAAGATTTAAGCTACCGAAAGTCTGCACTTTCAATATTTTTTCTGAACACTATACATTTTTTCCTCCTAAGCTACTGAAAGACAAAATTTCAATATTTTTTCCAACATAGGCTCCATCTAGGGATGGTGCTTTCCTGTAAAGCACCAAGAACAGTAGACCATGTGCCTTCATCCATTGGGTGACCCGAATTCATCCTTATGAAACTCTGAAACCCTGTCACTTTACTTGCAGCATTTCAAAACAAAAAACCGCTTATTCATTCATTGGGCTATGGAGTCGTAATGCTTTAAAACAAAACCATACTAGATTCAAAACTAAACTGAAAACATATTGAAAATCACCACTGTAATATAATGCTCAAAGTCAAGCTTATTTATATACATCGCCTACTCTAACTACTGAAAAAATCCCACTAAATTAAATGATACAAAAATGCCAGTGAAGCCAATCCAAAAACTGTCTACTTATTTGAAAATTGCTCACACTTTCTTTGAGCAGGATGAAAAAGGAAACTGACAACTCCCATCTGACCTGTTGTTGATCATGAATTTTCAAACTTTTCATCGATTCTTGTGACAAAATATCCATGACATATCATACTCCTCCATTAAATGAATCTAAAAGGTCAGCAAAAGGATCATGAAAAAATGCATGGTCCTGAGCTTTTAAATAACAAGGTTCATCAAAGACTATTGTGTGCTCCAATTTATTTTTCTCAGGATCATCCTCAAAGAGGATATCCAAACATCCTTCATTTGATATGGCATCTATCTGAAGACCATCATTCCTCCATGAAAAACCCGCAACAAATTGTTCTAGAGAAACAATATTATAATCATCAATGTACTCATCATAATTAGGTTCAGCAAATAACTCAGGAGTGTCATCAGTTAGAAAAATTCTCATAATATTGATTGTGGATTCCTCAAGCATGGGAAATTTTGGCTCTTTCTCTAGCATGATGTCTATCTCAGATTCATACTCCAAATCACAGTCTAAATCATCTTTGAACAACAAACTTCCTTCAAGACTATTAAACGTGACAACCACATATTTTTCATGAAACAAAATAGAGTCTACAAGATGATCTCCTGGCAAGGAATCATCATAAATAGGTTCACTGACTTCCTGTATAGTTTCATGGCTATCATCATTTAAAATCATATTTGCATTAATAATAGAAGAAGTTTCACTCATATATTCAGGACTGTGTGGATGCTGTAGATTTGTGTAAGAAGGAGCTGCAACGTAACTGTTCAGGAGTAGATCTATCTCTTCTTCTATTAAAGGAGGAGATGGTCTATGTAATTTCTGGATCAAGCAACTATTGTTTCCTTCCTCTTCTGCAGGTTGACTATGATGATAGATATATTCTTCTTGAATATGATCACAAGAGCTATCATATCCTGTTTCTTTATCATCCAACTCTTCATCATGCTAGTTATCTTCATCCAATTGAGAAATTTTTGTTGTTTCTTCCTCCTCTTCAAGAGGATTTGTATGATCTTTTTGTCTTATGAATTTTGTATTACAACAATCTTCAAAAAGGATTTCAGCGGAATATATCCTCTTACAATGTTGATGAAAAAGTGTGTGAAAATATTCCAATGAAGGAATATTGGAATGGGGTAAAGCTTTATACCGGAGCCTAGCATCTCTTTCGAATGAAAACATAAACAACTTCATGAGGACATCTTCATGATGTAAATTTAATTCATCCATGAGCTTGTGGAATTCAAACAAGTGTTGAGCATGATTGTCGTCCACATATCCTCCAAATTTAGGAAGGACAACTTCCCAAATTTTAATGTTTGGAACAATGTTTGGAAAACCATAAGAATTTGTAAAGTCCAGAGGAGCAAACCTTGCAGCATTCCGAGCAGTGAACAAATTCGACATTTTGAGACCAGTGGAGTCGCCAGTGAATCATGTAGAGTCTTTGAACCAAGGAGTCACCATGTGAGTGATCACAACCAATTGAATGCCTATCCCTTGTTCACCATCAAGGAATAGATCTAAAGTTTTTTCCGTATCCCAGGGAAGATAGATTCGTTCCTTCGTCCCCGACAACGCCGCCAGAAAATGTTGTTGCAAGAGTTGGTTCTATGCTATAATAGAGACAAGACTTAGCACATTTTAAATGAAAAAATAAGTTATCACTCAGAACTTGATTTGGGTTGCGTGTAAGTAAATTCTGAGATAACCACGAACCACTTTTGATTAGAAGCTGCCCCTTCCAACTCGAGAGGGATCTCTCGAATATATGTCACGATAGGATATCCAATAAGCTTAACAATGGGCAGATCTGTAGGTAACAAAAAGTTTTGAGTTTTTTAGGGTTGATGGGTTGGACCAGGAGGTAGTCCATTGGGCATGGAGTCAAATGATGAGGCAAATATCAAGAGTGTTTCAGCAATGGAAATCCATGCAGTAGAGGCGGGATAGAAGCTGATTACAAAGAGAAGGATTTATAAAAGTATGGCAGTAGAATAAAGAGAAAAGATATCAATACACAAGGATCACTTAGCGATGAGTGAATTCCAAGCATAAATCAGTGGAAAGAGATGGTTGGGACAGAGCATATATAAAAGGATGAATTCTGAACCTTTCGATCTCTGCAATAAACAACTTATAACCAGTCTGCAACAGAGCATCTAACAGAGGATGAATTCTATTGCAAAATAATTACGAATCGAGAAGAAAAGATAGATGGAGTGATATTGAAACTAAGAAAATGGAAAAAATCTGCAAGAAACATCACAAGAATCTCTGATATGGATAAAACATGCTTCTACAATATTTTATTAAACTGAAAATGAAAGCTACAGCCAAGGAGTACTACTCCTGTCCCCTGACTCAAAGAGCCCCCTTTTTTCTTCAAGAAGATACAATAATATAGGTCTTCTTTCAAATAATTGAAAACCGATTCGAATTACAAAAGAAATCCCTCTAGAAATGAACAGGTATCTCATGTAGGTATTTAGGTCTAAATCCTCCCAAAAGATAACAACAATTACCATCAATTTTGGAAACTTTCTGCCATAGAAAATGGGCCAAACTGCTGAAAACTGGGGTTGCGGTTATGGTTCTGTATCTCTCGAATCATGACATATGTGTATAAACTGAAAGAGGTTTTTGTGAATATGTTTTTTCTGAGAACAAAATTGTCTCAGTTCCCTGAGATCCATTTCCATTTGTACCAGATCTTCATTTTACAAACGTGTGTCAAAACAGGAAAATATGAGATTTGAAAATTAGGTCTTGGAGATGGATTCAATTCTCCCAATCTGTGACACTTGTAGGAAAAATGAGAGATTGTATTGATCTATGATGTGTTAGTCACAAAATCCTTTGACCGTTTCTCAAAATGATCTTCCAGTCGCTCAGAATCATCATTTGAAAATGATGACTCAGCACAGTAAAAAACACCATATTTTCTGAAAACAAACTTCATCTTTTGGGGGACCTTTAACTACCTTCCCAAGATAAAAATGAAATTATGAAGACAAAACTATAAATATTAGGATCTTTAGATGTCAATCGACTATTCAAATGTGGACAATGGCCTCTCCAAGTCTAAGAAAAATAGTTTTTTCCCAAGGCAATGGTTATTGCATATGATAAATTTGCGATTTCGGTGGCTAACATGCCGAAAACAAGGGTATCTTAGCTATCAAAAGTCCTGGATTTCGGTGGATAATAGTGATATTTCAGAGCGCCCTAAGCCACCGAAATTCTCAAAACCCCAATTTTGGGTTTTGGGAAAACGAGCAGTGGTCAAAATCTTTATGTCGGCTAAACCCCCGACTGCCGAAAATCTGAAATGGTGATGTGACATTTTTTTTAAAACCTTATTATAGTGATTTGATGTCATTTATTGCATTCTTTTCACACCTACTCGTGAGAGCTTCCTCCATGTGGCTTGATGTGTGGCGCTTGAATGCTTGGTATCGGCCGATACACTTTCGGCAGCTAATGGCATATGAAACTTGAGATTTAAGCTACCGAAAGTCTGCACTTTCGGTAGCTAAACACTATAATTTTTTTCCTCCTAAGCTACCGAAAGCCAAAATATCAATATTTGTTCCAACAAAGGGGACCCCTCTGCATTTTATTGTTGATAGCGGAATCCATAAGAACCTCATCTCAGCAGAGGCCATCAAACAGTTGGTATTGTCGAAAACACCACACCCACAGCCATACAACATCGACTGGCTTTGCCAAGGATAAGATCTTCGTGCCAACCAACAGTGTTGATTGTCACACGACATCCAACCCTTCAAGGATGAGGTATTATGTGATGTTTCCCTACTAGATGTATGTGATGTTCTCTTGGGCCTGTCATATATGTGGAAGTGCCATGTTGTTTAGGAGTCTCGATCCAGTAGAGTCATTGTTACTTTGGGGATCATCTCTACAGAATACCAGAGGTAGTTCCAACTATTGTCCCACCTAAACAGTGCCGCAAGGTAGTATCTCAAACTACAAAATTTAGTTTCTTTAGAATCTGATCAAAAGGTGAACAGGAGGATACTGCAACCACTACAGCCTCGGCCCAAGAACCTTCTATCCAATAGAAGCGGATCGAAAATATTGTAGCAAAGTGAAAATATTCCTTATTCACACAAAATCTCATGTATCCAAACTGGTTACAAAGTTCCAACCATTCCAGCCACATGTTCGTGACAACCTTCAACAAGCTAAGCAATGCAACTTCTCCAACAAGGCAAGCAACTCATCAAGATGCAGATTCAGCAAACGCTTTTTCGCTCTCCCCCAAGCACTCAACGCAATGGAAACCATTTCTTCCTAAAGAGGGAGGATTGATCTAGGTGGATATCCTTGGCCACCCACCTATTCCACGGGCTCGAAAAACAGTTTTCCATCTTGGCAGTTTTTCGGGTTCCAAACTTCCGGGGCCGTTTTGAGGCCCTAAACGATGTTTTTTGGGGATTTGGGGTCCAAGCGACTACCATTGGTACATGATTGGACCAGTAAAAAATTGTTCATCTCGGTTATACCTTTCCTATGGTGTATCGAGCACCCCAAACAGATATCGTATGCAAAAGTTATGCCCCTAGGAAGTTGACGTATCAACTACCCCCATCAGGGCCCACAAACCTTTTGTCTTTTCATCTTCCAGGGTTAGGGTTTTCGATTTTTATTATGTTGAAAAGGTATTTGGAGCCTCATTTTAATAGTCATATTCTTGCAAATGCAAGTGGCCATCACATCTATTCTCAGAGATACACTACCACCATTCTAGCGAGTCTTTCACTCTGTATTTTTACAGTCTCTGTACATTTATTTCATTAATAGAAATCGTGTATTATTGTATCTTTGTGTTTATGGGTGCATCTTTGATACATTTTTTTTATATTATTGGATATCCGCGATATCTCTATGAATTTAATTATTATATCTCAACTCTCATTTTGTGCCAAAAATAATCCGTATCAGTGGTATCAGAGTAAGCTGCTCTTTATTGTTTTTTTCATTGCATGTCCTCGACGAGGTCCGAGTATAGCAAGTTGGTTCTCGAGCTTGTCTCTCTTGAATACAATCACTCTCACATGCTAGAAAATAAAAATGACATAGCAGGCGATCCTATCAATATGTTGCTTGCGCAATATGTCACACGACAAAGGGACAAAATGATGGAGGATTTTTCCCACATCCTTCAACGCCTGTTGATAGCAACATGTGCATATTCATCAAAAAATCACTTTGGAAGCAACTCTTTTTTCAAGTTACAAGTTAATTTTGATATTCCTATATTTGAAGGTCAGATAGATGTAGATGCCCTAGACAAATGGTTAAATCTATTAGAAGGTTATTTCTCTGTTCCTAATTTTTTTGAAAGGGAAAATATCACCTTTGCACTCCTTAAAGCTCTCCCCCATGTCAAACATTGGTGGGAAACTTGCTAGGAGAAAAGTTCCAGAGAGGAGTCTGGAATATATGGGGCCGAGCCCACTTGGGATTTTTTTGTGGATGCGGTAAAGGAACAGTATTACCCTGTTGGAAACTATGAGGACCAGTACATGAGATGGACCACACGACGACAAGAAAGGGGCCAAGCAGTTCCAGAGTTCACCAATACCTTCCATACCCGTCGTGCCAATATGGGTATAAAAGACTCCGAACAACATTTGGTTCTAAAATACCATGGGGCTCTACACAGATACATCCAAACTAAAATGGATTTTCTGGACATCTCATCACTATGTGCTGGTTATCGATATGTTGCTAAAATCGAGCAGAAATTTAAGCACCAGAACAAATGGGAGTTTAGGTCTGCAAATATGCAACAACCAAAGTATGATAAATACGACCCTAATAAATAGTCTCATGAAAAAAAATCCAAGACACAGGAAAAGAAGGGTCACGAGAATACAAAGGACACCAAAAAATGGTGTGATTTCCACAAAATCCCCTGGCACAACACCAAGGAATGTTGCTAAAAAAAATCATTGGTGGCCGAGATCAAAAATAAGGAGCCAAACCCTGATTCAAAATTTGATTCTGAAAATATTGGTAAAAGACAGATCATCGACGCAGACCACACTTCTATTGTTGCGACCACATCAATTCAACCAAAAGAACCAACAAATACTAAAGAGGGGAAGTGCCTTTTTCATTCACAAATGTGGGTGAAGGGGACCCCGTTGCATTTTATTGTTGATAGCGGAAGCCAGAATAAATTCATCTCTGCAGAGGTCGTCAAATAGTTGGGATTGTCAACAACACCACACCCACATCCATACAACATCGGGTGGCTTCGCCAAGGAAGATATTTCTGTGTCAGCTAGTAGTGTCGATTTTCATACGACATCCAGCCTTTCAAGGATGAGGTATTATGTGATGTTTCCCCACTAGATGTATGTGATGCTCTCTTGGGCCAACCATATATGTGGAAGCGCCAAGTTGTTTATGAGTCGTGACCCAGTAGTGTCATTGTTACTTTGGGGGCTCATCTCTACAGAATACCAGAGGTATTTCTAACTACTATCCCACCTAAACAGTGTGGCAAGGTAGTATCTCAAAATAGAAAATTTAGCTTCTTCACAATCTGTTCAAAAGGTGAACAAGAGGATACTGCAGCCACTAAAACCTCAGCCCAAGCACCTTCTATCCAAGAAAAGCGAGTCGAAAAGACTGTAGTAAAGCGCAAATATTCCATCTATACACAAATATCTCATGTAGCTAGACTGGTTAAAAAGGTCCAACCCTCCCAGCCACATGTTCTTGAACACCTTCAACAAGCTAAGAAACACAACATCTCCAACAATGAAAGAAACTCATCAAGATGCATATTCAACAAACTCTTTTCCTTCTCCCTCGGGCACTCAACACAATGGAGAACATTGCTTCCTAAGGAGGGAGGATTGAGCCAGGTGGATATTGGTGGCCACCCACCTATTCCATGAGCTCAAAAAACAATTTTCCATCTTGCCAACTTTTTGGGTTCCAAACTTTCGGGGTCATTTTAAGGCCCTAAACGACGTTTTTTGGGGATTTTCGTTCATTGCTACTTTCATGTGCATTGGCCTGGACTAGTAAAAAATCGTTCTTCTTGGTTAGACCTTTCCAACGATGTATCGAGCGCCCCAAACGAAGATCGTATGAAAACGTTACACCCTCAGGAAGTTTAAGTATCAACTACCGCCATCGAGGCCCGCAAACCTTTTGTCTTTCCATCTTCTGGGGTTAGGGTTTTGGATTTTTATTATGTTAAAAAGGCCTTTGGAGCCTCATTGTAATAATATTCTTCTTTCGAATGTGAGTAACCATCAGATCTCTTCTCAGAGATAAGCTGCCACCATTCTAGGGAGTCTTTCACTCTGTATTTTTACTGCTTCTATACATTTCTTTAATTAATAGAAATCATGTATTACTTTATATTTGTGTTTATGGTTGCATCTCTGATACATTTATGTTATATTATTGGATATCCACGATATATCTATGCATTTACTTATTATATCTCATCTCTCATTTCATGCCGAAAATAATCCGGATCAGTCGTATCAGAGCAAGCTGCTCTTAATCGTTGTTTTTAGTGCATGTCCCCGACGTGGTCCGAGTATAGCAAGTTGGGTCTCGATCTTGTCTCTCTTGAATACAATCACTCTCGCATGCCCAAGAAACCCTACATGGTGGAAGAAAAGAAAAATGACGGAGCATACAATCCTATTAATCTATTGCTTGAGCAAGCTCTCACGTGACAGAGAGACGAAATGATGGATAAATTTTCCCACATCCTTCAACGCCTGCCGATAGCAATAGTCACATCTTAATCAAACAACCACTTTGGAAGCACATCTCCTTTAAAGGTACAAGTTAATTTTTATATTCCCATATTTGAAGGTCAGATAGATGCGGATGCCCTAGACAAATGGTTAAATATGTTAGAAGGTTATTTCTTTGTTCATAATTTTTCCAAAAGGGAAAAGATCAGCTTCGCACTCCTTAAATCTCTTGTCCATGTAAAACATTGGTGGGAAACTTACTGGGAGAAAATTTCCACAGAGGAGTCTGGAATATATGGGGTCGATCCCACTTGGGATTGTTTTGTGGATGTGGTAAAGGAACAATATTACCTTGTTGGAAACTATGAGGACCAGTATATGAGATGGAACACATTGCAATAATAAAGGGGCCAAGCAGTTCCAAAGTTCGCCAATACCTTCCATACCTTTCACACCAATATGGGTATCAAAGATTCTGAACGACATTTGGTTCTGAAATACCATGGGTCTCTACACAGATACATCCAAATTGAAATAGATTTTCTAGACATACCATCACTCAGTGTTGCTTATCGATATGCTATTAAAATCGAGCAGAAATTTAAGCACCAGAACAAACGAGAGTTTGGGTCTACAAATATGCAACAACCAAAGTATGATAAAGAATACCCTAATAAAAAGTCTCCTAAAAACTAGTCCAAGACACATGAAAAGAAGGTTCATGGGAAGACAAAGAAGGACACTAGAAAATGGTGCGATTTCCAAAAAGTCCCTTGGCACAACACTGAGGAATGTCGCTCAAAACAGTCATTGCAGGTCGAGATCAAAGACAAGGAGCTGAACCTTGATTCTGAAAACACTGGTTAAAGACATATCATCGATGCAAACCTCATTGTTATTGTCTCGACCGCAACAATTCAACTAGAAGAACCAACAGATATTGAAGAGGGGGAGCAAATTTTTCATTCACAGATGTGGGTGAAGGGGACTTCGTTGTATTTTATTGTTGATAGCAGAAGCCAGAAGAACCTCATCTCAACAGAGGTCATCAAATAATTGGGATTGTTGACAACATCACACCCGCAGCCATACAACATCGGGTAGCTTTGCCAAGGATGAGATCTATGTGTCAGCTAGCTATGTCGATTGTCATATAGCATCCAACCCTTCAAGTATGAGGTATTATGTGATGTTTCCCCACTAGACATCTCTAATTTTCTCTTGGGACAACCATATATGTGGAAGCACCATGTTGTTTATGAGTCTCGGCCCCATAGTGTCATTGTTACTTTGGGGGGTCATCTCTACAGAATACGAGAGGTAGTTCCAACTACTATCCCACCTAAACATTGTCGCAAGGTAGTATCTCACACTACAAAATTCAGCTTCTTCACAATCTGTTCAAAAGGCGAACAGGAGGATATTGCAACCACTACAACCTCGACCCAAGCACCTTCTATCCAACAGAAGTGGGGCGATAAGACTGCAGCAAAGCACAAATATTTTGTCTGCACACAAACATGTCATGTAGCCATACTGGTTAAAAAGGTACAACCCTTCCAACCACATGTTCGTGACAACCTTCAACAAGCTAAGCAATGCAACTTCTCCAACAAGGCAAGAAACTCATCAAGATGCAGATTCAACAAACGCTTTTCCCTCTTCCGCGGGCATTCAATGCAATGTATATCATTTCTTCCTAAGGAGGGAGGATTGATCCCGGTGGATATCAGAGGCCATCCACCTATTCCACGGGCTCGAAAAACAGTTTTCCATCTTGGCATTTTTTCAGATTCCAAACTTCTGGGGTCATTTTGAGGTCCTAAACGACGTTTTTGGGGGATTTGGTGTCCAGGAGATTGCCTAAGGCAGTATCCTGGACCAATCAAAAATCATTCTTCTCGATTAGACCTTTCAAAAGGTGTATCAAGCACCCCAAACGAAAATCGTATCCAAAATTTACGCCCCCTGGAAATTGGCGTATCAACTACCCCCATCGGGGCCCGCAAACATTTTGTCTTTTCATCTTCTGGGGTTAGGGTTTTGGATTTTTATTATGTTAAAAAGGCCTTTGGAGCCTCATTGTAACAATCATCTTCTTACGAATGTGAGTAGCCATCACATCTCTTCTTAGAGATAAGCTTCCACCATTCTAGCGAGTCTTTCACTCTGTATTTTTACAGTCTCTGTACATTTCTTCCATTGATAAAAATCATGTATTACTGTATCTCTGTGTTTATGGTTGCATATATGATACATTTATGTTATATTATTGAATATCCATGATATCTCTGTGTATTTATTTATTATATCTCAGCTCTCATTTCTTGCTGAAAATAATTTGGATCAGTAGTATCAGAGCACGTTGCTCTTGATCATTTTTTCAGTGCATGTCCCCGACGAGGTCCGAGTATAACAAGTTGGGTCTTGATCTTGTCTCTCTTGAAGAAAATCGCTCCCACACGCCCAAGAAACCCTCCATGGAGGAAGAAAATAAAAACGATGGAGCAAACGATCCTATCAATCTGTTGCTTGAGCAAGCTCTCACGCGACAGAGGGATGAAATGATGCATAATTTTTCCCACATCCTTCAACGCCTATCGATAGAAACATGCACATCTTCATCAAACAACTACTTTGGAAGCAACTCTCCTTTCAAGGTACAAGTTAATTTTTATATTCCCATATTTGAAGGTTAGATAGATGTGGATGCCCTAGACAAATGGTTAAATCTATTAGAAGGTTATTTCTCTGTTCATAATTTTTCTGACAGGGAAAAGATCACCTTCACAGTCCTTAAAGCTCTCCCGCATATCAAAAATTGGTGGGAAACTTACTGGGAGAAAAGTTCCACAGAGGAGTCTGGAATATATGGGGCTGAGCCCACTTGGGATTTTTTTGTGGATGCGGTAAAGGAACAATATTACCCTGTTGGAAACTATGAGGACTAGTACATGAGATGGACCACACTGTGAGAAGGGAGGGGCCAAACAGTTCCAGAGTTCACCAATACCTTCCATACCTTGTGCACCAAGTTGGTTATGAAAGAATCTGAATGACATTTGGTTCTGAAATACCATGGGGCTCTACACAGATATATCCAAACTGAAATGGATTTTCTGGACATCTCATCACTCGGTGTTGTTTATCTATATGTTTTTAAAATCGAGCAAAAATTTAAGCACCAGAAAAAATGGGAGTTTGGGTCTACAAATATGCAACATCCAAAGTATGATAAAGATGGCCCTAATAATCAGTCTCCTGAAAATGAGTCCAAGCCATAGGAAAATAATGGTCACAGGAATACAAAGAAGGACAACGAAAAATGGTGTTATTTCCACAAAATGCCCTGGCACAACACCGAGGAATGTCACTCAAAAAAATCATTGGTGGCCGAGATCAAAGACAACAGGTTGAACCCTGATTCATAATCTGATTCTGAAAATACTGGTAAAAGAAAGATCATCGACGCAGACCCCACTGCTATTGTTGCGAACAAAACAATTCAACCATAAGAACCAACATATACTGAAGAGGGGGAGTGCCTTTTTCATTCACAGATGTGGGTCAAGGGGAACCCACTACATTTTATTATTGATAGCAGAAGCTAGAAGAACCTCATCTCAACAGAGTTCGCCAAATAAATGGGATTGTTGACAAAACCACACCTGCAGACATACAACATCAGGTGGCTTCTCCAAGGAAAAGATATTCATGTCAGCCAACAGTGTCGATTTTCATATGGCATCTAGCCCTTTAAGGATGAGGTATTATGTGATGTTTCCCCACTAGATGTCTGTGATGTTCTCTTGGGCCAGCCATATATGTGGAAGTTCCATGTTGTTTATGAGTCTCGACCTCGTAGTGTCATTGTTACTTTGGGGGGTCATCTCTAAAGAATACCATAGGTAGTTCAAACTAGTATCCCACCTAAACAGTGTCACAAGGTAGTATCTAAAACTACAAAATTCAGCTTCTTCACAATCTGTTCAAAAGGTGAACATGAGGATACTGCAACCACTACAGCCTCAGCTCAAGCACCTTCTATCCAACAAAAGCGGGTTGACAAGACTACATCAAAGCAAAAATATTTTGTCTACACACAAACATCTCATGTAGCAAGACTGGTTAAAAAGTTCAAACCCTTCCAGCCACATGTTCATGAAAACCTTCAACAAGATAAGAAACACAACTTCTCCAACAAGGCAAGCAACTAATCAAGATGCAGATTCAACAAACATTTTTCCCTCTCCCCCGGGTACTCAACGCAATGGATACCATTGCTTCCTAAGGAGGGAGGATTGATCCAAGTGGATATCGGTGGCCACCCACCTATTCCACGGGCTCGAAAAATAGTTTTCCATCTTGGCAGTTTTTTGGGTTCCAAACTTTCGGGGCTGTTTTGAGGCCCTAAATGATGTTTTTGGGGGATTTGAGGTCCAGGGGACTGCCAAAACCACACACCTAGACCAGTTGAAATTTTTTCTTCTCGATTATAACTTTCCAACAGTGTTTGGAGCACCCTAAACGGAGATCGTATGCAAATGTTATGACCTTGAGAAGTTGACATATAGACTAACCCCATTGGGGCCCAAAAACCTTTTGTCTTTTCATCTTCTGAGGTTAGTGTTGGCACCGGAACAGACCCAAGGTTCACTCCAATAGCGCACCAACAAGCCCTAGCTACTGACCCTTTCGGCTACACCTGCAAAGAAGATGTAGTCTCACCCGAAGCAGCTAAGAGGGGGGTTGCAGGACATAGATGTCTACAACTAGGGGAATATCAAGTTGAACTAATACAACAATAATACATCATTCATATATCTATTATCATCTAGATCTACTCTACACAGCTATAAATCTGATGTAACACAATAATTCAAATAACAGTATAACAATTACAGAGATCCAGGCATCAATCACACATACGACACAAAATATACGTGGTTCACCCTCTCTCTAGGGTTACGTCCACAGAACTGTGCTTATGATATATTAAGATAAAGCTTACAGTTCTGATCTACACTCTTAGTCAGCAAATCTTCTCTCTTCTTCTCTCTGTCTCCCACCTTCCTGCGCACCTAGCTGCAAGACTTGATCTTCGCACCCAACTAAAGATCTTACAATTCCAGAAGGCTCTCATTCTCAGTACTCATCTCTCTCACAGTACAATAATCTCTCAACCAACAAAAATTAATATCAATACCCAACACTACTACCAACCCAACCTAGGTCCTCCCGACCTCTATTTATACATTATAGTCCCTCACCGACAGCCTTAGGTCGAAACCTAGGTGTCAAAACCCTAATTACCCAAAACCCTAGGTGTCTAAAACCCTAGGTCAACTTGACCCACCTTTTCAGGGCTTCACCAGCCTGTCTTTCCTACCTTCTCACATGGTGCTCCAAAGCATCCAATGGTGGCTTTCTCTGCTTGTTGAGTTTTCCTTGATCCATCTTCCTTGTTGATCTGTCATCCTCGATCTCCTCATCCAACGGATTGCTTTTCCATACTTCGCTCCAAATTTTCTTCTCTTTTGCTTACTTCGACCCAGTGACAGTCACTGTGTCTCCCACACAGTTTTTGTTTGACCTTTTCTTCCTTGATATTCGCTTCCTTCCATAACCAAGGGCCAACAGGCCCCCAACACTCACCTGTGACTCGTCCCAAGGCACTTCAGATATGATCCTTCCGTTTCACTTCGACTTTTGACTACGCAGTGCAACCTTTGCTTTTTTCTTTATGCCTCCTTCCCATCCTTGTGCAGACTGTCTTTTCTGTGTCTGGTACCCAGTTTCAACTGAACTTGGTACCTAGACCCTTTTCTCCTTTCTTTTACTGAGAGTTGCGAGGCAGTTGGTTGTCATAATACAACTTCAGCTGACTCACATTCACTAATCCTTCTTTCCATTCTCCCTTCAATGTCTTCAGTTGGACAGCTCCTCCTTCTGTAACATAGGCGATCTCATATGGTCCAAGCCAATGCATTATGAACTTCCCTGGATGTCTTATAAATTTACTGTCATACACCAGTACTAAATCACCTTGCTTAAATGCCTTCTTCTTGATGTGTTTGCCATGATAGGCCTTCTCTCTTTCCTTATGTACCTGTTGATGGAATCCTTCAATAAATATGTCTTCTTCTAGTTCAACCATCTAGGAAAGCCTCTTACGAATAGAATCAGTATCATCCATGTCTGTAAATTCATCAATTCTTAAGCTTGGTACCAAGTACTCCATCGGGACAACATCTTCGAGACCATAAACCAACTTGAAAGGGGTCTGCATCGTTAGTTTCTTGCAAGTGGTTCTATAAGCCCAGAGTATTGCTAGTACTCTTAAATCCCAATCATCCCTGTTCACACTGCAAATCTTTATCAATGTTGTCTCCAAGATTTTGTTGAATGCTTCAACCATTCCATTTTCTTGTGGATGGTAAGGTGTACTCTTCTGATGGTGAACTGCAAATTCTTCAGTCAGGGCTTCAATTGTCTTGTTGATGAAATGAGTGCCTTGATCACTCATAAGGGTCTTAGGGAATCCAAACCTGGTTATTATGTTATCAAATATAAAACGCATAGTTGTAGTTTCACTACAATCCTTGACTACTCTTGCTTTGGCCCATCTAGTTAGGTATTCTGTCGTAGTGATAATGTACCTTGCTCCTATGCACTTTCCTGGTGGGTTTATAGGTCCCACGAAGTCAATGACCCACTTTTCAAATGCTTGTAGGGTCATCTGCGGTGCTAGTGGCATTTCATCTCTTCGGGATGGTTTTCCAACTCTCTGGCATGCATCACAGGCTCTGGTATACTCTTTAGCATCTCTGTGTAAAGTAGGCCACCAAAGGCCAGTTCGTAGAACCTTATGCATAGTTTCTTTGCTTTCATAATGTCCTCTTGGGATGCCTTCATGAGATTCTATGAGGATCAGGGGGCGCTCTGCCTCCATCACACATCTTCTTAGTATCTCATCAGGTCCCATCTTATATAGCTGACCAACTATCAGTGAAAAGTCTGCAGCACGCACCACTAGTTGTTTCTTCTGGGAAATTGTATACTCACTTGGCGCCATTCCTGTTGATAGGAATTGGACTATGTCTGTGAAGTGGCCATCCATCTTCCTAATGGCGAGCAACTATGCATCTGGTAGTGTATCCTCCAGACTGGTGGGTTCTTCGCCATGTTCCAACCTCGACAGGTGGTCAAGTCCCTTATTCATTCTTCCTGGCTTAACTATGATCTCAAAATCATATTCTTGAAATAGGATAAGCCATATGCATATTCTCCACCCCAACACTGGCTTGTTGACTAGGTACTTCAGCGCAGAGTGATCAGTAAACATTTTAAAGTGTCCTCCTAGTAAGTAATGGCAGAATTTTTGAAGCGCGTACACCATGGCTAATCCTTCTCTCTTTGTAGTAGTGTAATTGATTTCAGCTGTAGATAGATTTTTGCTGGAAAATGTTAATGGATGGTCGATCTCCACTTCTCCAAGTTGTGCCAATACTTCTCCTGATGTAATAGAAGACGCATCGACATGCACATGAAATTCTTTGCTCCAGTCTGGAAAGACCAGAATGGGCGTAGTCACCATATTTTGTTTCAGTGTGTCGAAGCTCTGCTGGCATTTGTCTGTCCAACCAAACTGACAGTTTTTCTTTAATAACTTCTCCATTGGAGTAGTAATATGAGCACATCCTTTGATAAATTTCTTGTAATAGCTAGTATGTCCTAGCGTAGTGCGCAGTTGTTTGACTGAAGTAGGAGGCGGTAAGTTGACTATAATTGAAATTTTTGATGGATCAACCAACAATCCTTGCTTGCATACAATGTGTCCTAATAATACTCCAAATAGTGAGAATAAGATGCACTTCTTCAAATTTAAAGCAATTTGACACTGTCTGCATTTGTCCAACATTATTCTTAGACATTCAATATGATTTTTCAGCAAACTAAAAACAGTCTAGTCATCAAAATAGGCTTTTAAAAACTGCAAAAAATATTTGAACGCTTCGACCACCACCTTGAAGAATATGGATGGGGCATTCTTCAATCCAAATGGAATCACTGTGTATTGGTAGGATCCCCATTCTGTGGGAAATGTGGTCTTGTGGAGGTCCTCCTTGGCAATCTGAATCTGATGGTATCCTGAAAACCCATCTGTAAAAGAATATACCTCCTGGCCTCCCACATTATCCAACACTTCGTCTGTGAATGGTGTAGGGAAAGGATCATGCAAAAAAGCATCATTCAACTTCTTGAGATCCACATAGATCCTGATCTCACCTGTCTTCTTGTCTTGCACCACCATAGGGATGATCCACTCCGACTCTTCGACAGGTTCAATAATCCCTGCTTCTAACATTCTGTCGAGCTCAATCTTCACTTTTTCCTTATATTTCGGGTTCAATATGTAGGGTCTTTGCTTGACTGGCTTCACATATGGTTTCAAAGGTATTCTCATATCTCCCATAGGTCCTTTGATACCCTTCATATCAGTGAACTTGGTCAGAAACAAGTCCTAATACTTCTGCATAAATTTTGTAATTTTGTCAATGGTAGCAGCATCCCAGTAATCTCCGACATTGGCAAGCTTCGATGTCTCCTCTATCCCAATATTGAATTTATTTATCTTGATAGGTTGTCCAATGAATGGAAGCTCAACTCCTAGTCCTTCCACATCCATGTGGACTTCTGTCTCAACAATGTTTACCTTCCTTGGATCAACATCTGCGTCGGCATTAATGTTGTAACATCCTTGTAGTTTCTGGAATTGTGCATTCCATTCGTCCTCTTCTTACTCCAAAGGGAGACTTGTTGGAAATATGGCTATAGCAGAGATGACGCAGATGGTCAAGGTTGGAAATATGGCTATAGCAGAGATGACGCAGTTGGTCAAGGTTGTCATTGATGGCAATCGGTCAGATGGTCAAGGTTGTCGTTGATGGCAATAGGTTGGTTATAGAGCACGCACAAGAGATGCTGGAAAACAGAAGCTGAAACAGAGTGCTGAAACAAAGCTGGAACACAGAAGCTGAATCACAGATGCTGAAACACAAATGCTGAAACACAAAGGCTGGAACACAGATGCTGGAACGCTTATGCTGAAAACAGTGCTGTAATAGCTGAAACACAGTAATGGTACATATGCTGAAACATAGCGCTGGGCTGAAACACAGTGCTGAAACAAAGTTGGAACACAAAAGTTAAATCAAAGATGCTGGAACACAGATGCTGGAACGTAGATGATGAAACACAGATGCAGAAACACAATGATGAAACAGCGCTGGATCTTTGCTGATAAGAACGCACGCCTTAGCCACGGTCATGACTAAGAAGCAAAAGTTATCAATAGTTTTCTTTAAGAAACAGCACGAATGATGTGGCATGCATAGAGGAGGCATGGAAAGAGCCAGTTCATAAAATCAGGGAGAATGCTGGCATGCGAAAAGCAGAAGAAAGAATGAAAGAACGGGAAACTGCAGTTGGAGTTGAGAAAAGCAGAAGGACTTTTAGTCTAAAAATAGACTGGCAATTAAGACAGGAAGAGCACAGCGTTGCATGATGTGGCATGCGTAGAGGAGGCATGAAAAGAGTCAGTTCAGAAAATCAGGGAGAATGTTGGCATGCGAAAAGCAGAAGAAAGAAAGAAAGAAAGGGAAACTGCAGTTGGAGTTGAGAAACGCAAGGAAAACCTCTGCATGTGGTGAATCTATATAATACGCTGGAACAGAGATGAATTAGTTGTTGAAGAGAGAAGAAGAGAGAGCTCTGCAAGTGAGAAAAGTGAGAGGAGAATCTGCGTGACAGGAGAAGAAGCTGAGAATGAGCTATAGAGGACAGTGAAGCAGAGCAGCAGATTAGAGACAGTGAAGAATGCAGAGTAGATCAGCAGAAAGGGTAAGAAAGCTATATCAGAATGAACAAGTTGACTTGAGCAATATTTATTTTGGCAAATTAGGGTGGTAGGGTGGTGCTAGGGAGACGTATGTCTCTTTCTCTGCAAGTGGGTGCTTGTAGAATCTGAAGGTTGGTGCCTTCACTCAGTT